>VNJO01010087.1:0-285393 GCA_008042535.1 Drosophila tani | reverse complement strand
AACAACAATTTAATAAAACCCAATTTCGAAATTAAACTCAGCTGCATTGCGTTATCGCTACCATGGTTTTTGAGTTGACCGCCATTTATCGATAACGCCCACGCGCCACTGCAACCCTGCACGCGCCTTGCAACCCTGTGTGTAGAATAGCGGAGCAAAAGCGAATAGTCAAAAAATACTCTTCATCTACACCTGCGACCTGTGCTAGTAGCTCCACAAAAAAACGTTGAAAACTCCCTAAAAACTGTTCAATTTTGAAAAATCTCATTGTAAATATTTAGTTAAATACTCGTGGCATCTTTTGATTGCTTAACCTAATCGGGTAAGTTCCGTTATCTGATAGATTAATCCATTCTAACATTTTCGCTTTGTAAGCAGTTGAGCATGTGTGTGTGTGTGTGTATGGAAATGGTGATTTTGCTTTGCTTTGTTGCTGTTTTCGTTACAGCGAACAAAGCGTAACAATTTGTCAGAGTGTGCGTTTGAGAGCAGAGAGAGGGGGCGGGGAAATAGTGTTAGTTGTTAGTGTGCGTGTAGCTAATTAGCATAAAACACTCTTAGCCACAAAAACAAAGCCAAAGAAACGTGTTGTTGGCTTGGGGATTTCGGTGGTTTTTCAGCTGCTGCCCTTCGCCTTCAACCGCAATTGTCGGTCAGCCGATGGAAAACCTGTTTGTTTGTTAGCTGCTGCTGCTGCATCGCTGCTGCTGATTGTTGTGATTTTGTTGTTGCTGCTGCTGCGGCAGCACTGCAATTTCCTTGGCGCGAAATTGGCGCGAAAAGTTTTTCAGCTGCAGAAACGTGTAGAAATCAGCCTTTTGGCGCATGCACGCGCCTGTCAATCGTCTCGATTTCGATCTCTCCCTCTCCCTCCCCCTCATTATTTATATTTCTTTCATCTCTATCTCTGTGGGATGCAAATACTGCAATCAGCACTCGCCCCATCTCTTTCTGGCTGACACACATACACACACTTCCGCACACGGCATTCATTCATGACACTGCTATTTGCTCACTCTCCTTCTCCCCCATATTCGTGGTATGTAGTTCTCCATTGTATTTCACTTTGCAGTAATTGCCATTCCTCAGATTGTTTTCTTACTCTTACGAAGAGCGTGCGCAAGATTTGAATTAATTTAATTTAATTTATTGTTTACAAATTTAAATTTAGCCAATTTACACGGTGCAAAAAGCAATATTTAAGCAATATTTACAGTGCTAAGTGAATGTTTTTAGTTTTATGAATGATGTGCTAAAATACTCTGGGCTTATAAATTTCATATACCAGCGCTACTTAAATGTATATGGATTTTAAATAAATAAGAAAGTGGTCCAAAAGATACGCACTTATAATAAAAGTACGATTTTTGTACGTTGTAACGATTTGTAGCATACTTTTGAGTACTTTTTAAATTGATTTTAAATTCACAATAATATTTGAGATATTTTCTTTTTTCCATTAATTACCGTATATTAAAAAAAATATAATATGTTATCGTAGTTTATGTTTGGATTCTTCTTTATTTATTTGATTTTCATTCGCTCTCTTCATATTTTCAATGCGTGTAGTTTTCCTTTTATATTTTAAGTGTGACCGTAGTCTTTTTTTTTCTACTTAATCCTAATTTCATTTAATCTCGGTGGAATCTTAACATAAAATGTTAAATGCTTTACAAAATGCTAAATGGGCTACACTATGCCATACATAGTACTCAGTTAATGCTTACAAATAATAATACTAATGGGCTAAACTTGTTATTATCTTCCGAGATTTATAAAAGTTCCTTCAGCTTTTTGAAGGCATCTAAGGATAACCTTTAGTTCTCTTTTAATGATCAACATTTTCCATTCTCCTCGAATAAATCATGTTTCATAAACTACACAGATCGGATCTTAGATTTTTGCAAAATTGACCCCCAAATAAGGACGAGCAGAAGCTCAAGGTAAAGGACACCCCAAAAACCTTCGTCTGGTCCGCAAAACATCCCCCAAGCAAGCTCAACCCTTGTCCTTGCCACTTCCTTGTGCATTTCCTTGAGCTTCTTCCATTTAGGGTGCTTCCAAGGACCCAGTGACATGACATTGTAATGGCTTAGAAATTTACACGCATCCCATGCTGAGTGCCTGCCTTCCCGGCACCCCTTACAATTCAGAGATTGATCCTCCCCTTCGGTCCACACTGGGGATGTGAGGGGTTGATTTGCGTCTTCAGCACTGGAGGAAAAACTCTAGCTTACAAAGAAATCTTCAAGGATTAAGTTTAAGAGATTCTTAGAAAAAAAAAACTATTGCTTTATTTGTATGTAGGAAAAATATTAAATTAAATACAACAAAAGCCGCTTTTTTTTCCGCTTTGTATTTTTATTTTTCCTTATTGAATTCAACAATTTTCGCAGTGTAAACTTTTGGCACTGGGACTCTAGTTTTTATAAAGCGTTTTTTAATTCCTTTACATGCTGGAACCACTGAGGGCAAAGTTATTCAAATTTCCTTTGTTCAAGGCCGCCCTGTTGAATGGGGAGTGAATTCGGGATTCATTTGGCCTCATTCGGAGGAATTTCCTCAGGACCACGTGTACGAATTTCGGGATTTCTAATGAGTCATAGAGACTGAGGGTTGTTGTTGCTAGGGAAGCTTCTGAGTGGAGGAACTCAAGCTGAAACTGGATTCTCAAAGGAAGAGGGATCTTCCAATCAGCTTTTCTCTATGCGTACGATTTCTTCCCTTCGATTTCATATTAATTTCTTAATTATTACCTCACCGACTTCAAGCTGGGAGAGAGGGGACCCCTAAAATACACCCCGCTAGGCCAACAAATAACCCGAGGAAAACAATGGAATTTTCATAATTTTCCCTGCCCATCTGGTTTTTCTTACCTTCTTTTCGGTACCATATCATCTTAGAACAATGCCGGGTAAAAGCGCCCCGCTGGAAAAACTAGTTTCCCCGCTTTCTTCGATCGGAAAACAGAAGGCAAATGTCTTGTAACCAGTTTTGGCTAATTTGTGCACACGTGCAAATCCTTCAACAAAGGACTCTTTGAGCAGAACTCGTTCCTGCCCTCCGCCCGAGGCAACAAAAAAAAAAGAAAGTGTTGGGTTCAAAACGCCGCCGGCCACTGACACGGGAAATTAAGGTTAATTCATCAAAATTTCTCAAAAAAGTTTTCTTACCGAATGTCTGGAAGGAAAATTCAGTTTCCTTGGATCATTTTTCATTCCGATAATTAGGTTCTTGTTATGACATCTCAGAGTTCAAGGTGTGAGAAGAGCATCTCAAGTGGTGTCGAGATGACTCAGCCTTAAAGTGATCATATATGGCAAGGTTGGATGGTTATAAATGAGAATTTAAGCTGGGTTCAAGTGGTAGTAAAGGGATACCAAATATAACTGGGATGAGCTGGGATACTTAGAAGAAAATAAATAATAAGAAGCTTTATAAAAAGGGGTAAGTAACAGTTAAAAGTGATCTATTTGATATGAATGTTTATAAAGGAATTTATTTGGTATAAATCAGCCTAGAAAAACAGTTTTAGGAATATACACAGATGTAAAATCTTTAATAATAATTATAGAAACGAATCCTTATGATTATAAGTAGTTTTTCAGATTTGCTAACAAGAAATCCTTAAGAAAATCATGTTGAAACTATCTTAAGATAAAGAAAACACCAAAAACTGACCTCAGATGGTGTTCGAGTAAAGGAATCCTCTCCCAACACTTTCTTAAGAAAACCAGTGCCAAGATCTGCTCAAACTGAACCTTATGCTCCAGCTTTGAGCTATAAATCAAGGGGCATTGTTCCTATTAGATTGTTCTACTTACCGAACAACTGCTTACAGAACTTTGTAAGGCAGACAATGGAGGAGAGCAACCGAGGCCGGAGACAACCCGCTGCCCTAGATAGGCATGAAAAGCATCCCGAGACTCTTATTATTATTTGCCTGAATCCTCGAATGCCAAATTTCAATTTCCAGTTTGCTTTCGAACAAAAGCCCACACGCATATGGATCAAAGGACATTAACTTGGGTGTCTCAAGGGAAGCGAAGACAGCTCGAAGAGATCTGCTTGGATTCGGGACAGACAATAACAATAACTCGGTAGCCGAAGGACAATGATATGGTAGCGACTTAACTACCCTTGGCCAAGTTTTATAGGCAACTCTTATGATTTCCCAATTTTTCACGTTTGGCTATAAAAACAGTTCCGATTCTTTTCTTCCTTCCGGTTTGTTTTGTTAGTACCTTAGGTGCGCTTTTCCCCTTTTGGATTTTCCCTCTCATTTCAATAGAAATGTAAATAAGAAATTTTAATAATAATTGAAATGAGTTTTCCATACGGCATAAGGAATCGAATCGAAACGCAGCCGAAACGATCCTTAAGGAGGGTTGTAACCCATTCTAAAGAACTGCATGCTGCAACCCACAGCTAAGTATGTAATTTTCTGCCATCCATATGCAGATTCGGGGGATATAACCA
Organism: Drosophila tani; assembly: GCA_008042535.1. Lineage (NCBI taxonomy): Eukaryota > Metazoa > Arthropoda > Insecta > Diptera > Drosophilidae > Drosophila > Drosophila tani. The sequence goes on along the minus strand of VNJO01010087.1, from coordinate 280,914 downwards.
TTGAAACACCGAAGGGAAAGGATACCGGAAGCTGACATCGATGATTTATAAACTGTTTTTTAATCGCCTGCCTCGCCGCTTGTCGCCGGATTTTCAATTTCCATTTGTTTCGGCAAACAATTCCAATCGATGTATATAATTGAGCGTTAAAGAGCGTGGAAAATGCAAATATAGGGGGAAATGCCAAAAGGGGAAAATGGTTTAAAGGGGACCAAAGCGAAGAAAATTAAATTGAAAGTGATTTCTTAAGAAGTTCAAACTGTACTTGCCGAGGCCTACTTGGGTTAGGTTACTCGACTTTGTCGTTTAGTTGGGCTTTATTTTATTTAATATTTAGAGTAAAGTATCATAACTAGACTTAAATAGAGTTTGTTCCAAATATCTGTAAAAAAAAACTGATTAAAATAAGTTAAGCCACATAGAAATCTAAGTACATGTACCCTTACTATAAATTTGTTTTAATTTAAAAACAAGTTTTAAGAATTAGAATTAAAGTCTCTCAGGACCTATAAAATTCATCTATGACCAACTCTTTTCCTTCGAATTCAATTACTATTTCATTTCTTATGAACTCCGCTTAATGGATTTCCCAGTGAATCCTTTTCCTTGAAAACAATTACTCTAGAAGCTTTGCTTTTTTGGGCAACCAACTTCACCGACATCCACAAAGCTCATAAAAATTGCAAGTTTTACTGTACTTTTTTTTTTGCTTTATTCGTACATTTTTTTTTGGGTTGCATTTTCACCATTTCCCGGCATCTATAATTCAGCGGTGTGCGCGGGGGAAAACTCACTCACTCATTCATGGAATACAACTCCTTGCCCTGGCGCCGCCGCCGCCGGCGCTTTTCCACCCCGCGTCGTTTGCTGGCCAAACAAAAAGTTAAATCGTCTAGGAAAAAATAAAGGAAGAATGCGAAGGAGAGAGTGGATTTGGCGATATATCCAGCGCGGCTCGGTCGGGGTTACTTTTTGACGTCTTTTCCACCCCCCGGCACGGTGGTTATCTTCGCGTCTTGCGGCAGGATATTTCAGGATATTTCTCTACTCTCCCGCATTCGGTCGGTGGAGGGTTAGAGCAACCTGAGACGAGACGCGGTGAGAGCCAGCCAACCTTCACATCCACATCTCCTGGTGCTGGGCTCTGACTCGACTCCCGAGGCATTCCGCCGCTAGAGGCTGACACAGTTATCGAGTGCAATCCGGACAGGTCGGTTGTGCTGCTCCTCGTCGTTGTTCGTCCTCCGCGTCGCGTTTTCCGGTTTGTTAGGTTCCTTCGCGTCGCGTTTTTCGTTTATTGTTGTTGCCTAATCCCTAGGATCAAGGAGTTACTCGAGTAAATTCTTAAAATCGAAGTCTTTGCCTCTAACTTTTCGGCGAGTTTTTTACGCATCGTTTGTTTTCGTTAATCGCATTTAGGAACCGTGTTTTTATAAGAATTCCGTTTTTATTTCGATAGTAAGTACACCAGAAAAAATTGTTGTTGAATGGTAAGATTATTCTCTAGAAATAATAATGGATTAGAATAATTAGATGTTGAAGTATCGAAGAGGTTTTTTTCACTAGAAAGAGTGAAATAGGTTTCTTGTCATAAGATCTCTTTTGGGAATTTTTTTTAATATAAATTTTGCTTACAATTTTGAAGTATTCACTCCAGGAAATCCCTACCAAAAGCAATCAGAAGAAATGTGTTGATTAACCCCGATAATTCTCACTTTATCTGTTGAAATTAATCCTTTCTTTTCTTTCTCTGTGAGAAGGGGAGTAAATCTCTGTCCATATCTGCCGCTGCCGCCTGTAACCTTGTCAGTAGTCAAAGTGCTATCCATTAATTGCACCAGGCAGATAGCAGCCGGCAATATATATACAATATATACATTTACATCTGCCTATATACATATATACAGACTCGATCCATGTCTCGCTGCCTTGTTGCTAAACTGCAAATACAGTCGGCAGACAGAGAGTGCAACAATTTTATATCTGCCGCCCGTCTGCAGTTCTCTTTGTTTCGCTTTGGATTTGTTATAATTTCAACAACTTCCGCATTGTCAAACATATAGCTTGCATCTATATACATATGTGCGAATATATATATCTGGCATAGCCAACGTTGCCTGCAATCAATGAACCGCACTATATAAAGTTATTCTTATACGAAAACTAAATTATTCTTTGCGTTTTTAGTCCACATTTATGGTTTCCATAAGGCATTTTTCACTTTATACTCTTCACCGAGGAATTGCTAATTATATTTTGCTTTGATATTTATGTAAATTTCGTGTTTCCTTGTTTCCATTTGCAGGTTGGCATTGAATAAATTAGAGCTTGGAAAATTACAAAAGTAATCAGAGAGGTAAGTTGTGTGGAAAGAATATAACAAAGTGCTTAAAGACTTGGGTAATATATTTAATTTTTGTAAATTTAATCGGAAATCTCCCTCACAAGCACATAGGAAATCTTTTAAATTAAATCGAATGCACACACATTTCAATTTCGTCAATTTCACCAATTGATTATATTTAGCCGTGAGCTTTGTCCGCGTTTTATTTTTATTTTTTCATCATGATGACGAACAGTATTAGATAATGACAAGGCCTAACCACGTTCTGCCACAGAAAAAAAAAGCACACAAAGGAAAGAAATAAGTAAAGAGCCGCCAATCGGCCCTGAACTTGACTTGAGTTGGTCTTTGGGAAAAGCGAGTCAATGGTCTCGTCTCTCTGGGTTTGCCACAAAAATAAATGCTTAGTAGCTAAAAGCGTTGTGGGTATTATTTTTTTTTTTTTGTATATATATTTTTTCGCTATTATATTTTATCAGTTCTTTTCGCATTTTGTTGTTGCTGTCGGGGCCAATGAACGTGAAGCTTGCAAATCAGCAAAAAAAGTAAAGAGAGACTGAAAGAAAATGAGCAGCAAAAAAATTGTTTATACAAAGCTAGCAAATTGCTAAATGCTTTTTCTATCACATGCAGAGTGCATGTGAGCAATCATCGTTTCATTTAAGCGTACAGTGTTGAGGGATATGGCTCATAAAAGATCTAGATAGTCGTGTGAAATCACGTTTAATAAACTGGAGCACTTTCATGTTAAATTCGATTTATTGTTGATCCATTTCTTTTCTGGATAAGTCGCATTTAAGCATTATACTAGATATATAAATATATTCTACAAGAGTACAGAGAGTAATAAAAGTCCAAAGGCGATCAAAGGCTTCCTTAAATATTAATAATGCATATAACTCTTTCTTAAACTATAAAATCGGCAACTTAATAATACAGAACAATGCGTACTGCTATATTTAATCACATATTTTTATATACTCGTATGAAGATATTTATAAGCCTCTTATCATTCCGAAAATTAATTTAAGTTCCAACTTAATCAAAGGCTTTCTGGAATATTTAGAAATGCTAATACTTTTGTTTGAACAAGCCCATCAAATTAGTGGGAATTATTAATTTTGCCCACCACCCCTTGGGCTTTCTCTTGAATGGGAAATTCTAGGAAATTGGAATTGGAAAATTTTGGGGGTGCTTCACCTACACGGCCAAAAAGGAAAAGGAAAATAAAAACAGATATACGCATGCATACACACATGATGATTGGTGCCAAATAAAGAGAGTGAAGAAATTTGGCATTGTTATTCAGTCCACTTCCCAGACCCAGACCCAGTCCCAGTCCCTGTGCCCCCCCCTTGAAACGAGGTGCCTCGTCTGGCGCCCCTTGTGCCAATTTCCATTTGATAAACATAAACAAATCGATACGCGTCACAACAACGTCTCTGATGGAGACATGTGGGTGTTGAGCAGGGATGGAGACCTGAAAGGACTGCATCAGTATATAGACTAACAAGCTTTGTGTACACATTTGCCGGCTGGGCCCCCCCCTTGAAATAAGACCAGAGGGTGGTTTTTCAGGGAGGCGAAAAGCGCCATGCTGGAAAATTACGACGCAGAAATCAAGTTAAGAAGGATTAATCCTTAAGCAAACGCTGGTCAGTTTGGTCTCTGTCTGAACGTGTCCCCTATATAAGAGGGAATAGGGTATGCAAGGAAAGGGTATATTATTTTCGAAAGCATCACAAAGACCTAGAATTTTAAAGATAGGGGTGTCACAGAAATAGTTGTGAAGTAAATTGTAAAAAACTAATTTCATATACACACAATTTTCGAATTAAAATATTTCATTGCATACTTTTAGATACCTCATCATACGTAGCGATTTCTGTGGCAAACCCGCGTAATCGTTTCACTTCCGCCAATAAGAAGGCAAAGCTTTTTTTCGAACTGAATGCCGGGTATTTTATGATCGGTCCCGTCCGTTTTGTAGTGTCCTTGACACTTTGCGGTTGGCATGTTTGTTGTGCTTCTGCTCATTCATAACAAGAGCAACATCAAGCCGAGAGGATGAGGGTGGAAAATACATTTCGGCCAGGAAGCTTAGAGGGCTTAAACGCAAAGCTCTCGCCTCAGGCGTTGCCAGATGGCTGCTAAATAAGAAACACTTCATCCAAAATTAATTAATTAGGGAATATTTATGCCTTAGCACGCCGCCCAAGGGAAAGGGTAAGCATTGAATTAAGAAAACGCAAGGCAAACGGAAAATTCGCGCCTCCGCATAATGAAAATGTCTTGGGGGAAACGCCCACCAAAAAAGCGATGGCAGCGCGAGGACAACGCCCACAAATACAAAAAAAAAAGGAAAACACGACAACATTTATTCAAGGTCTCTCAAGCTTTGGACTGCCTTGAACTTCTCCGAAGGGAAAGCGAAAGTGAAAGCCCATGGAAGGAAGGGTGGTAGCTTTGATCCAATGAAACCCGAGTCGGAACTCCCACGCATTCCCGTAGTATATGTATCTCTATACATATGTATGTATCTAAACGGGTCTGTTATGTAGGCGGTGTCGGGCACTGGGAATATATTTTGTAAATACTTGAAATACCGGCGCCCACGTCCTTGAAAATCATTTAACAAGCTTCCCCCAGGAAGACACACACAGTTGTGGTCAGAATAATAAGGCAGCCGAAAATAGATAATAATTAAAGAGTGTAGTTTCTTAGATGCGGTCAGTTTTAAATAGATATTCTTGATCAATTAAATATTAAATATTAGTGGGGATAAATTGAATAATTTACTTATTATAAGGTTGACCAAAAACCCATTTAATATAAGGTGTATAAATGTTTAAAAATACGACTTATTCCCATTGGGTAGGTTACCGTTTCTATTCTAATTAAAGTTTCTGGTTGTGTGCATTTAATATTAGATATATAAAAAGGATCCGTGCATCTATTGTGATTTCATTTTGACCGCTGTCATATAAATGTACAGCGCAGTGTTTTGCTGTCGTTGATGGGTGTTGTGTGTGGGTTCTGGCTGTTGTCCTTGTTGCTCCCTATGTATCCTTGGTGTCCCCTACGCCACTCGTGGCGCAATTTCGCATTCAAGGACATGGTCGTGATTTGCTGCCACAGCAGCAGCGCAACGGGCAAAACAACAAAGAACTCCGTGCGTCAGTCGGTAATTTTCCCCTCCTAAGAGTATTATGTTGTAGGTGTCCCACGCCTGTCCTGTCCATTACGTGTCGGTACGACTTAATTCCATCGAATAGCAGGACTCCAGCATGGGCAGGCCCCCTTTGGTTGCCCGGCAATCTCAATTGAGTGCTCTCAATTGCAGCCCTCGTTTTCGGGGCAGTTTTTATGACATCTTAAGGATGATGATTTGCAAGAGTCCTTGAATGTTACATACATGCGAGGCCATGGTTTTGCGGTAATCCAATTTGTTGAATGAGTTTTAAATTGGTTTCTATGCTGGGGCCTTAAATAAATAACACATTGGGCGTAAACATAAATGAAATATTACTTTGATTACAGGTCTTATCTTTGATTAATTTTATGGTTTTAAAGTGCTGCAATATGTTGAATTAACTTTGAAAGGGGGAATGTTCTTATAGAGTTTTACTGGTCAGAGAAAACTATTTATAAGAACGGAAATAGTATTAATTATTTATTTTTAGTTTAAAAAGGTATATTGTGGAATTTACGGAGAGACTTACAATTTAAGGTCTCATTTCGAAAAAAGTAAATAGGTTAACGAAAAAAACGTAGTAAATTTTATTATAATATTTAAAATATCAAAACTTTATTTAAACAATAATTACATGAGTTACATTAATACTTAAAAGTACACCAAAAAAAAATCATCATAGATTGTTACATGAATTCTATACTCTTGAGTATGAAATATTTCTTTATAAGATGCTTATCAATTTAATACTACGAAAGTATACATTTTATACTCATCTGCACCAATATTTCATAATAATCACTAACGCGACAAACAGAAAAGCACTAAATACCAGCTAACGCGATACGTTATCGAATTTTCGATGTAGGTTCGTATAAAAGTAATACTCAAAAATACACAATTGAAACTATAGAGTATAAAAACTAAACTTTTGAGTATACATTTGATATTTTGAAGTATAAAATCTATACTAAACCCGTTATACTGCTTGAGTATACTTTTAAGACAACGCGTAGAAAGGTTAAACTCTTGTTTTTTTCTTTTTTGTGTATATCAGTAGCTTCTTTTAGGAAATAAAACCTTACATGTTCTGGGGGCTTCTTATTAAACTATTAAGAACTAAATATTGTTATTACCAAATTGAAAAACGATCTCAGCTTATGTACAAAATAAAACTGAATTTTCATGAAAATTCCAGTGAATAAGAAGTGATAAGAGCTGAATAACGACCTATTTCCCGGTGGACAGTTTTTCCCGGTATTTTTTTGCCAGCTAAGCTCAACTCTGTCAGGGATTGGATTTCACCCAATAAATGGCATGTTGCATCAGCCGAATATATCCATCAGAGACCGAATCGATCCCAGGAATGTGAGAATAGCCGGAGATATATTATACTGAAATCAAACTGATACGCGGACTCAGAAGTTGAATTGATAAATATTGGGTTGTTTGTGCGCTTAGCTCCTGATTGTTGTTGTTATAAACAAACTAATCAAAATCGGAGGGGAAAAAAGTGCAACGTCAGCGAGAATAGTAAATAAAAAAATATCGCGCGCGTTTCCCTTTTATTTCTTTGTGCAATTCTCCCCCTCTTTAATTCTACAATTTGTAAGAATAAGACGCTTTATAGTATATTTCGTATTTTTTTCGCGATTGATGTAAACAAGTTTATTTTTACACTGGCGAAAAATAAAATCAAATCAAAATCAAAGCGCCAGACAAATTTCATAACAAAAATTTGCATAAAAAAACACCAAGCGAAAACGAAAACAACAAGAACAGCAACAATAGCGAATGGCGAATGAGCAAGAAAGAGGAAAACAAGCCGAAGTAAACAACAAAAGTGACGTCAAAACAAAGAGAGAGTGAGAAAGCTTTGTAAATGAATTTATTTAATAATCAAACGCAAAGAGCAGAAGAATAATAAAAACCAAGACAACTGTACTCGAGCTTTGTGCGCCACTCTCTCTCTCTTTGGAAAAGTGGAAGTGAAAGAAGCAACAGTGCTTGCTTGAGTTTGGGGCATGCGCACATGCGGCTCCCTATGGGGACTCTCCTCTCTCTCTCTCTCTGCTTCTGTGGACAGCTGTACAATCAAAACAAAAGCAATTGGGGAGCTTTTGGCGCTCTGGTTTTCTGGTTTTCGGCTTTGTCGCCGAGCTTTGTATACTTTTTATCAATCGGTCAAGAACGTTTGACGAGCAAACACGCGCGAACAAGAACAGCCAAGAGCTCCTCCAACCAGAATTCCAGTGTGTTGGTGAGAGCACACACAAGCAAACAAAGCCATACTCGGTGTGATAATCAAAATAAAAAGAGGAGAACGAAAACAATTAAAAAGTGTACAAAGCAAATTGAATAAAGCCCAAAAATCCATATTAATAGTTGGTTCGTCATAACCAGAAATCGCAGAAATCTATTGCCGCATTTATTGAACTAGTTTCCGAGGCAACCGAAATATAATTTGCATAAATAAATAAAGCAGCGCAAACATAAACGCTGCGTTGGAATTTGTCTACAAAATAATATATATACGCATATATAAATCGCTGTGTGTATGTGTGCGTATATAGATTCTTATTAGAACCCCCACTCTCCAAAACAACGCAGAGAGGGAGAGACAGAAAGACAGAGATAGAGAGACAGCCGAAAGCCCCAAAAGCTGCGCGCTCTCGCTCTCCGGCATCGATCAGTTGTTCGCTTGGCGCTCAGCTGCTCGGTCGCAACTTCGGAAATAAACCGCAAATTGACAACAAACAAAAAAAAAAAAAAAACAGATAAAAAGGCATAGAGAGAGAATCAGAATTTGTTGTAAATTTTTGCCATTAATTAACAAAACGAGTTCCACGAAAAAAATTATTGAGTGCCAACCGCTGTTAATGTTCGGAATAATACAAGTAAATAAATCAAATCGACTTTGTCGCCGCTGATAAGATTCCCATACTGTGAGTGTGCGCTTATCAAAATCCATACAAAGTGTGTGTTTAGTTTTTCGGAGTGCTTCGGATGATATGTATGTTATGTGCTTCATTATAAATAAATTTCCGTCTTAATCGCCACATGTGTGACCCAGTTTAAAAAAAACACACACACACTCGAGCACACACATAAAATAACAATGAAATTTACATATAAACACGGCCCTCTTATGCATAATAATTAATAACAACGAAAGGAGGCGCAGAAAAGGAAAAGCGAGAAAAATACAATATCGATTAATTCGTAAACACCGCGCGCGGAAAATGTATGTTTAAGCATTCTGTGCATTTAATTTAAAAACCTTCAAGGAAGTAATACAAACGCTTTTACAACGAATCCTCCCCCACACATCAGCATCATCCCTGGCTTGTTTATACACAATTAAAAAATAAGCTAAAAAGGTGCGTACAAAAGTATTAAAAAATGTTTAAAGATTAAACGAACGACCCAAAAAAGAAATACAGAATGGAAAAGCTTAAACCAAACATTAAGAATTATGGGCTATCAAAAAGATTCGTTTTTCATGCGAGTAATAACTTAAGAAAATTACCTACAAAATAAGAAATAAAATAAGAAGGAATGAGTGATGAGGAAGGAATATTTTTACCTAAAAAAATATAAAGAAATTAATGAAAGGCTTGTTTCCAAAGTTTGATTCCCAGAAAGTTTAATAAGATCATTAAAAGAATACGACATTTATTTTTAAAGAAAAGGAAGAAGTAGCTTTATCTGAAATGAAAATAAATTCTTTTTTTCAACTGATTTGTGTGAATCTGTAAGAAAACGACATTAATCTTTATAGTTCACAACTTTCTTATGCAGGCATTACAAATTGTAAGTAGCCCTTACTTCGTCTTTTCCCTCCTAAGCTGACATATTTGTAATTTATGATCCCACAGACCAATTAAAACATTAACTCGAGCCAGAAAAGGGGCTCCATAAATTCAAGTTCCCCCTCCAGAAAAGAAACCGAAACCGAAAACTACAAAAAATTCAAATCTAGGCTGCCCTTTGAAATGTGAGACCGAATGGGAGACCCAAGAAAAAACTAAAGCAAACCTAAACCAAGCCAAACAAAACAAGAGCCAAAAAGAGCAGAGGCTAGCACATATAAAACTATAAACATTCCGAGTTTTATTTATGTATCGAGCACACTGTATAGGCGGCTATTAAGCTGCGGCTCAAGTTAAGCGTTTCCTGTCGCGTCGACAGAATTATTTGGGAATCCACCGAGTCAGTCGCTTCTCCTCCTCCATAACTCAAGAGGCCAGCACTTTTTGTGAAACTTAATAAATATAATTCCTGACAAAAATTGCTTAATTTTTTTTCCGAGTGCCATGGTTCTCTCCCTATTTTTTCACCATTTGTGCAAATAATCAAAGGCAAACGCACACACAACCGCTTGAATAAGAAACAAAAGAAAATCAACAAAAATTTACTGTGTATGGCAACAAAAAATTAAATTGAAATTGATTTCAATTTGAATTTTGTGCGCCCCGCTTTGAGTTCAGTGTCAGTGCGAAAATTCAAGGTTGAAAAGTGTTGACTTCGCACAAGAAATACAAAAAATAAAAATAAAACAAATGCAAAGGCACTGCCGACACGTGAGGAGTAGCGACAAAAGAGCGCACAGAGCCTAAAAAGCAGCCATATGTTGGGCAAACACCAATAGAGAAACACAGAGACCCGGGCCAATCCAATCTAATCCACTTACCCCTCGTCTCAGCTTGGGAGCCAGTTTTAAGTCGAAGCATAATCGTACATACGCCTCGTTTGCCTTTCTAGGCGCCACAACATTACGTATACGCCATGAGCCCAGCCCAGCTGCCACAGCCTCAGTTTATTTTTGATGCTAAAACTTTCGGTTTAGGCCATCTTAAATCGGGCGATGGCTAATGCCCCGCAGTGACTCAACAGTTGAGCGCACGATAAGAGTCGTAAAGCAGGCGTAGGTCTTCAATAAAAATTGGCCAGCACAAAAAAAAAACCCCAAAAGGAATAAAATATTAAATAGGACAGTGTCGAGTATGGTGTGAGTGATTAGATTACTGATTTGTCATGTATTTATATATACAGGAAGGTATTAAAAGCATTTGATTAATGTCAACAAAAATATAAGAAAATTCTGGAGACCTTGAATAGATTTTCCGCGAGAATTTAATTAAGAAAATGACACAGAATATTCACTGGTTTTCCCAGAGAAACACCGTCTAAAATATGAAATTGTTTCATCATTCATATATACAACAATTTGTATCTCTTATAGTCATAAAGTTGACTTCACTGACATGTTGTTATCATAACTGGTTATAGTCATATATTGCCTGTCTTAATTTCTATTATTTACACATTACAGATGTCTGTATTCATTTGCAAGTTGTCGAAAAACTGGGAATAGTGCCAACAACTATTGTCGATGATCCATCCAACGGATGATATTGCATCATTATCTTGTTTTCCCATTAAATGCGAGCCATGCTTTGCTTTAATTTTTTATTGATTTGTTTATTTAGCAATCAATTTGTTTGAAACCGATTTTTTACATATTATAATTTGTTCAAATTGCTGGCTATATAGTCTATATACGGTCATTTGCTTTTGTTGGCCTTCAACTTTCTTTGTTGCCGCCGGGGAGGAGATTTTTGTGATCTTTCCAGAGAGGCTGTTCTGCGGATGCGGCCATTAAGCAAACTTGTTTGCTTTTCTTTGAAATTTCTTTAGCAGAAATATTTAAACACAAAAAATATATACATATTTATATCAATTGTTGCTGCTGTTGTGGCGCGGCGACTGTCTCTTGATTTTTTAAGTGCCGCTGACTCATATAAATATTTTGTATTTACTTTGGACTTATAAACAAACTGGCGGCTGGCGAAATCCCTTTATTCGGGTCAGTTTTTCTAGGAGTGACAGTTCTGCTCGCGATAGTGATATTTTGTGAGGGGCGTAGCACTTCCTGAACCTGAAAATTCGGTTTCGTTTGCTGCGTTTTGCCATCTTTTGTGTGTTTGGACATTCATTGGTTTATCTCCTCTCGCCCGGCTGCGCTCGATAAGATAAGTTCTCCATCCAGTTGGGGGACAGCTCTAAAAATTTGCAAGTGCCTGACCCATTGAGCGCACGCCTTATCAGCGCGCCAGTGCCCATTGTCGCCGTCGTCGCACACCCGGCACGCGGCTTTTGGCTGATAAGAGGCGGAGTCAATAGGCGGGACAGCAGCTGACGGACCAGACGCCTCCGGACTCCGGAGGGTCTCCGCCGCTCGATAAGGAGACGCGAGAACAGCTCGGCCGGCGGCTCACGTGTTCCTGCCTCCTCCCCGAATCGTGTCATCGCGTCATCGGCGGCGGGAGCTGTTTCCTCAACCCTTTGAAGTGCATCTCTATTTGTCCGGTCTACAGACGTAGACGTGGCGCTCTTAAAAGCCACACTCGTAGCAGACTCAAACACATTGCTACAGTCACGATTTCTATTCAGCAAAAGTGAGACTCTCCTGGCAGTATCTCATCTTCTGTTTGCCTAAGTATTCAGACGACTTGTGCTAATTTCTTTGTGTGCTGCTAAATCGATATAAATTGATTTTAATTATTTATCTATTAGCGAATCGGTGGGGAGGCGAACATGTTATACTGTGCTTGATTGGTTTGCTTTGCAGGGGTTCGAGAGCAGAGGTAATTTTGATACTTTCTTTGCAATTCTTCTACAAGTCTTTGGGCTTAAACACAGTGTGCTAAATCAATCATCACTGTGGAAATCTAGTAGAGAGTTTAACAGCTAGAATTCTAACAAAAAGACCATATTTTTATTGGATTTAAAAACAAAACATTTATGTATTGATGAAGCTTCCTATTTGCAAAATATACAAATTGAATATATTTTTTAGAATTTAAGAAAGACCATTGGACGCTCAAAATTTCGGTTTTCTCTAATTCTTCTGTGCTTTTGTCTCGATCTCTGTCTCTTAGCTTATTTAGATCATAGCTCTTATAATTCTGAGCCTTTCTATGCGATTCCCAAATGCTGTGAGCCTTTCTCTGCGATTATCAAAGCTTCAGCTAAACGTCTTGAATTCATTTTGAAATGCAAACCAAATCAATCCCTGTGCATACCAACCTAGATCTCTCACCTCCAACGTCTATATGTATATTCACTTCCCTAAGTTCGCTGATCGACGCCTGGCCACCCCACTCTTCCTCTTCCAATCAATACAACAATTTACAATTTGCGTCAGCTGTTTGTATAAGAAGTATAAAGTATAAAACAAAAAGCAAAACAAAAATCGAAAAGCGACAGAGCGTGTTATATCATCAATTGCCAGACACATTCGCTATGCTATGCTAAACATTCCGGCATATGAAAACGAATAATAAGTGCTAGAATCGCGTAGAATTCCCAATACCCTGCACATAACACCCCGCCCACAGCTGTGCTCGTGCTACCCTCATGGTTATTTTATTTATTGCGCCCCCCACTAAAACGGGGGCACTAAAAATAAGTCGAAGGAACTTGCACTTGGCTCTGTGGCTACCTCAACATAAATTTGTTTATCTATGTGTGGGTGGGTTGGTGTCTCATTTATTATGTGTGTGCACAGAGAGAAATAAGGCGCCAGTACAATTTTAACTTCAAGTCTATATAAATAAAAATATAACTCACCAAAAAGCACAGTTCATTTTTAAATGACCAGATCATTTATTTATAATCAAAGTTGGGAAAGCATAATTGATCAAACAGTGGGATTAGAGCATTTGTATATTAACATGCCTGCTGAACATTTAATTAAAAAAAAAAATTGTTTATTTATAATCAAAGTTTAAATAGTATTTTTCTCGAGAGAGAGCGTAATGGATCAGACAGTGTGACCAGAGCATTTGTGCATTAACATGCCTGCTATAAAGCTGATAATTTAATTTTTATTAAATTCTTTAACATTCAAAGCAAGTTTTTTTTTCAAGTGTCTTTGTGTGCAAGTGTAGGTGCATGCAAAAATTGCGTGTGCCTAAAATTAGAGCAAAGAGTGGGGCACAAAACAAAGACGGAGACACACAGACAAAGGTAAAAGTGACTTGCACAAATTGCTAAACAAAGAAATCGCCATAGTCTCCTGCCAGACAGAGAGGTCCAGTCCGTGTGAAAAGAGAGACATAGAGGGCACGCGTGGGGAATAGGGGAAAACTGCATGCAGTCGGAACATGTGACGCCCGGTGACGAATGTTGACGAAAACAAACCGCAAAGCGAATGGTCAGAAGAGGGGTCATAGGGTTCAGAGGGGGGATGGAAATAATAGAGCACCTATAGAACGGGCCCGTACTATCATCATCAGGCATTGACCACTGCCACTGACCCATTGATAATGCGGAACGGAAGTTGCGCTTGCTCGCTCGCTCAGTCTTTTCCTTCTTTTTGCTTTCAGCTTTTTGCCTCTTGCTTTTGTTTTCATTTTAATTTTCAGCTCACTGGATTTGTTTTGAGTTAGTCTCCGCTTTGAATTCTCATTTTCTATACAAAATATTGATAACACCAAGCGTGTCGCGCTCTCACAGATTTAGCACAATCTCTATATGGGATCTATAATATGGGCAAGGTGTTGAGATCGCTGATGTGGTTATTTCCAATGTGAGATTCTGGGAAAGTCTGTTAACCCCAGACACGGGATGTTTACTTTAGAAAAATGAATTTATTATACTGAAGTTCAAGGTAGTGCTTAGTCGCTTATCTTGGATATACCCAAAAAGATAATGATGTTAGGTAAATTCCAAGAATCTTGAGATCTACTTTGTGAGGAGAACTATTCAACTAAGAAATATAATTAGATTAGAAAGAAAAATGCATTACTCATACGCACCGTTGACATTAAGTTGAACGTGTCGTATGAGTAATTCTTGTACAAGTCCTAGTCATTCCTATAAATGTGTAGTAGTGATCCTTCATCAGAATTTCCATTTCCTCATCTTTCTTAAACGGACTCGTGTGTCTCCAATCGTGCAAATATGCCCTAAGAACGCTCTACACTTGCACACATCTATGTACATGCACATATGTACATGCTTAAAGCAATCAACAAGCACATGAAATCACACACTTGCACAAAATATATCTAGTATAAATTCTGGCGAAATGTAAAAAGCTTCCCAGAGCGGACATTTTGTTATTGTAAGCGGGCAGCGAAAACCCCAGCAATAATAACAATAACAACAGTCAAAACTTGTCAGTCAAGCAAAGCTACAAAAAGCTTCATCATATATGCCCCACACACGCACACTCACACACACACGTACAGGCCCCATATAAATAACTAAAGTCTACGAAGATGGCGACAAAAGCAAATAGACGGAAAACATATGTTGGAAAAAGAGAGCTTGTGAGAGAGAGTGTGCGGTACAGGGAAGGAGAGCGAAGTAAAAGCACCCACGCTCTCGGAAAGCTTTATTTATTTATTTTTATTTTTTTTACAAGCGTCGCGTTTTGTTTACAACTCTGCAGTACATTTCGGTGTGTGTGTGTGTGGTTGAGTGGAAAACAAAGGCAATTCTGCGATAAATTATACATTCAAAACAAAATATAAAAAATAAACAGTTTTGACCTTGGGCTCGCTTCAAATTCGTGCTCTCCCCACTCGCGCTCTCCCGCTCTTCGGCTTTCGGCCATTTAATTTGTTGATAGCAAGCCACGCTAACTGTTTTCTAGCTGGCTTTCCTCGATAATTGTTATTATTATTGCATTATTTCATTGTGTTTTGAAATTGCTCATTCTCTCCTAACATGTGTCGCTGGATTTTGATTGCGTTTTCGATTTATTTTTGTTTGCACTTCCATTTCCCTTTCGTTGCCCACGCGGATTAGTCACAAAAAGTGCATTATGGTCACGCCTCGAACTTGAAATGTGTACTTTGACCCCTTCGGGAGTATTACCATCCGAATCCAAAGCTCTACACGTGCTCATCCCTCGGATTTTATAAGTTTACTTAGCTTGTTGCTTGCGGAATTACAGGAATGATTCGATAATGGGAACTGAAACTTGAACTTAAAAGGGGGGTTCAGGTTTTGGAATTTTATTTAAAAAAGATTTCAGATACATTTTTGAGGGACTTTAATGGAAAGGTTTTATATATCCATTAAACAAGGTTTTTTTTTATATTTTAGGATTACGTTTTCTTATTAAGATCGGTATTTATGAGAACGAATAATATTTAACAACTTTTTATGAAAATAAACCAATTTTCAAGCTTGCTTTCTTCACTTGAGGTACTTTACCGGACTATAACATTAAGGAAAATAGAAAAATCGTTATATTTGTTATCGTAGTTTATCTCTGGATTATTCTTAATTTATTTGATTTTATTCGCTTTCTTATTATTTCAACGTGTGTCGTTTTCTTTTATGATTTTTAAGTGTGACCGTAGTCTCTTTTCTACTTAATCCTAATTTCATTTAATCTCGGCGGAATCTTAACATAAAATGCTAAATGCTTTAAAAAATGCTAAATGCTTTACAAAATGCTAAAAGGGTTACACTATGCCATTCTCGTAGTACTCTACTATTTATTTATCCACAGTTTCACTCAAAAAGTTTATCTTCAGCAACTTAAACTGTAGATACTTCCCTGGTAGACTTATTCATATTTACTTAACTCGGTCCTCCTTCCTCTCTGGCTCGCTATCATAATGCTTTGGATCAGATGTTCGTCGGCTGCCCCGTTTTCACCAGCAGCGCTTCTTCCCCTCCAAACATTTCGCGTTCATTAACTCGTTGTGTCTGTGTGCGTTGGGAAACTTTTGAATAGTATTATTCATTATATAGAAATGCTTGTTTAGCTTTTATTGCTCCTCCTCCATCTCCTTCTCTTCCGTCGATGTTTGCTCGTCTTCTTCACTTTTTTGTACGATTCCACTTGGGGTTTCTGCTTCTTCTGGTTTTTTATTCGGCAGCAAATCTGTAATAAATTCCTTCTCGTTCGCCCCTTCGCGTCTATTTCCATGTTTGATGTATATAACATTTATAAGTATACTATATAAGCTCCCCATTCGGTTTTCGGTTCCTATGTTTTGGTGTTTGGTTCGGTTCTCGCTTTGTGTGTGTTTTTTTTATTGTTTGGCCTTCAACGCGTTCAGCTACCTTTGACGAATATTAAACAATTTCAAGAGGAAATAGCAATAATGTAAGGAAACCAGAGAAACAAGCATATCACTTAGCAAAGTAGAATTTCGTCTGGGTTTGAGTTTTGGGCTTGAGTTGGTGTTGCTTTTGGCTTGTGTTGTGCTGTTTTGTGTGTTTGCCTTGTGTATCGAGTGGAGGGCCCCCGTCAACGAATCTCCCTCTATATAAGGTGTGACCTTGACGTCTTGGGAGCGGGCGTTACAAAGTTCAGATCGGAAGCAATGCAAAGCGTACCCTTATCAAGCGGAATTGTGTGCTCACTTATCGGCTTCTGTAATGGGCGAAAGATAAGCCAGCGGGGGGTTCAAGATAGAGTTCAACGAGGGTCTAATTGAGTAAGAAAATTGTAAAATATCCCTAGAGTATATTTTGTAAGCATTAACTGAGTACTACGAGTATGGCATAGTGTAGCCCTTTTAGCATTTTGTAAAGCATTTAGCATTTTATGTTAAGATTCCGCCGAGATTAAATGAAATTAGGATTAAGTAGAAAACAACACGGTCACACTACAAATTAGAAAAGAGAACAACACACATTGAAAGAATCCAGAGATAAATTACGATAACAATTTTAGTAATTACTTGGTTCGACTTCTGGGTTATATGGAAATGCTACCAATACATTCCTTTTTTGTGAGTAAGGCTTTCACGTACAGTGCGTGTGGCGGCAGAGGCCGGGCAGAGAAATTGGCTGCCTTGCGAGTCAGGTCCTTGGGCACCACTGTTTTTATAGCATTTGCTTTCGATACATCATAATATAGTTAACAGGGAAATAGTCAGAACTAAAGTATTCAATTTCTTGAAAATCTTAAGAATCTTCATTCTTCCGGAATCTTCCGGCTCACCTTTTTAATTGAATTGTACCTGGTCAAGGCCGTTTCCTCGAAATTTTTCCAAAATGCGCCGCGCAAATTGTGCCAAATCCCTTATACTAGATGCACTTTTCATTCCTGATTTATGAACATTAAATGGAAAACGAGAATGTTGTATTTTCTTTTGTAAACAAACTAATTAATATTTATTATCGGGGCCGCCAAATGAAAAACAACAATAGCCGGCGGCCAACTCTTGATCCGCCTCCCTTGAGGCCTTTCACCTGATCGGAAACGAGTATAAAAACCTAACCGAGAGAATCGGTGCGGATCGAACCCCAAAAACGATCAAACCCGAAAATGGCTTACTAATTTTGCCAAAAACTTTTTGCCATTCCTTCTTTCCCCATTCGCTCTATTATTGTTTTGATTTTTGTTATTCTTTTTTGCTAGTTCCATTTGTTGTTTTGATGTGCAAAACAAACTTGTTGATGATTTCTCTGCCTTTTTTCTTTGTTTTTGCTACCCAAAAATTTGTTGTTCGCCAAATCAGTAAAAAAAAGTGGGGGAAAAGAGCGGTTTCGACGGAGAGGCCGGGCAGCTATCACTGTTGTTTTTCTGCTTAAAAATAGGCGATAACCATAACAATAACAAACGTTGAATAATGTTGAGCTGTGGCTGGCTCTTGGATTTGCACATTTTAGTCAGATTGGGCTGGCTTTATCTCCTAAGTTTTTAGTGCCATATCAGGTTGTTTTGATATTAGTTTTTAAGCTGCAAGGGATTACAAATCAGATAGCGAAGGGAAAGTAAAAATAGCAAGGGAAAACGACCCAATCTTATCATGATTATTTAATTTATTTTATTAACGCCACCTTCTCTCCACGCCCCGTCATAATTTATGTAGATATTTCCCCATAATCTAAGCGATCACGTGTTCAAGCGGACACGTGAGCCCATCAATTATAATCTTGTGTTGGGTTTGGCCTTAGTTCCGGCTAGATAACAGCTGCAACAGCTCAGTTCATCGGAATTGGGCTGAAGTCTCGTATCCATAACCAGTAAGCCAATGGTTACACAGAAAGAAAGTTTAATCTAGTAATAATGTAATCATTATGACTAGAGTTAAGCCTATTCTAGGGAAATAATCAGAATTAATGCTTAACGAGAGTCAATGTAAAGCCTTTCATTCATAAAGAACTCTTTCAAATGTGGTTTCCACAAGCTGAGACTCCATTTCTTTATTTTTTTTTTCTGTGCTTGGGAATGCGCATGCTGGCTGCCGCCAAGGTTGTCTGGGCATAATAAAAGCCATAATATATTCATTTAATTAGCTGCCGTCTCTTTTTACACTGCAACTGGTGTCTGATTTGATCTTTTTTCTTGCCTTATTCCAGATACCGCAAGCTAACTAAGCGCCGGGCCTTGGCGCCCCTTACTTGGAAGCTGTACCAGGAGATTCTTCCCTGGCAGCAGGAGCAGGAGCAGGAGCTACTATCCTAGAGCAGAGCGGGATTCGCCCGCCAAAAATACAATGACAGAGAATCAGCTGTATCCCATGTCATCGGAATTCTTTGACACCGGCTCCAATAGCAGCAGCAACGCCCTCAAGTACGATCTGTATTCGCTGGGCTCCAGCGTTGTGGGTGCGGCCCTGCCCACGTTGACCATTAACACGGGCTATGGCATTGGCAGCGGCAGCAGCAGCAGCAACAGTAACAACAATAGCAACACTAACACTAACAATAACAACAACAGCAGCAGCCTAAGCAGCAGCAGCGGCAGCAGCAACTGCTCCACGAGCACCACAAACACCTGTAACGTAATGCTAAGTACAACGGCCATAACCATACCGCGGAGCAGTAACCACAACCAGAGCCATCATCATCCGTATCAGCAGCCGGATCTGCAGACGCCGCGCCATCATCCCAGTCCGATCCACACATTGCCCAGCATGACCCACCAGCAGCACCATCATCAGCAGCAGCAACAGCAGCAGCAGCAACAGCAACAGCAGCAGCAGCAGCAGCAGCAGCAGCAACAGCAGCAGGATCAGCTGCAGCACTCGCATTTGGCCCTGGGAGAGCTCTCAGACTTTGGTCTGGACGCCCTGGATGCAGCTTCCCTGTCGCCCACTCTGCTGCAGGATGTGAGCCTCAGTGCGGCTTCTCCACTGAGCACAGGGCTCTACAATGGCAACACCAGCGGCGGGGGCAGCAGCAATGGCGTGGGCGGATCGGGAGGCGGTGGTCTAACCGGCGGCTACTTTACGCCCGACATGAGCCACAGCCTCAGCCTGAACGTCAGCGAGCATGCTCTGCTCCAGGACGCCGTCAGCCAGAATGAGTTCTACGAGATGACGCCCAACTCGAATGCCATGTGGAGCGACATCAGCAGTGCCATTATCCATACCAAACACGAGCCATTCAGCCTGGACGATGACTACATCTTTCCCAACGACAAGGCCGAGATCCAAGCGGCCGATCTGTCCGATCTTAATGGCGGCGACTTCCTGGATGTCATTGGGAACATCGAGGACTTTCTGCCGCAGACCACAGTCTCTCAAAGTGTCAATTTCCTGCTGTCGCCACAGACCCAAGGCCAGAATTCGTTGGTGTCGCCGCCCATGGAGCTGCTGCAGCAGGAACAGCAGCAGCAGCAGCAGCAGCAGCAGAATCACCAGCAGCTGCAGGTGGGCAGCCTGCCCCAGTTGCAGACACTGCTCACGCTCACCCAGCAGCAGCAGCAGTCGAACAGTTCCTCCACTAGTCCGTATGAGATCTATCACAGCACGCCCCAGAAGCCGCAGCAGCAGCAGCAGCTCTCCGCCAGCTTCTCGCCCGGCAGCCAGGCCTCTCAGTCACCGCTGACCCCACCGCCACCGCCGCACGCCAACCGGCCGCAGTACCAGATGGTGAAGTCCCGCAACATGCAGGAGTTGATCAAGAAAGGATTTGCCATGTCCTCGCCCCCAGAGCGCTCAGTCCTCAGTCAATCTGCAGCCCTGAGTCCTGGCGGGAGCAGCGGTTTTGGCAGTGCCGCCTCGGGAAATAGCACCGCCGCCAGTAATCAGACCCCGGGCTCGGCCGTGCGCAAGTCCTTTGGCTTCCAGAGTGCCGTGGATAGCTCGCAGCTAAGCCGCCTCAGCTCGTCGGCACCCACTCACCTCGGCTTGGATCACATCTGGATGCGTCGAGAGCCGCGACAGCATTTACTCTCCACCGGCTCGCTGGCCGAGGCCGAGAGCTTCTCCTCGCTGAGCACGGGCAGTGTTTTGTCGCCGGATGGCATTGACTTCTCCCAGGACGATGACGATGACAATTCGAGCGAGAACAGCGACAACTATGATGACTTTAGCAGCGACAATGGTCTGTCTGGGGATGAGGACGACGGGCGCACCTCGACACCGAATCAGTTGTCCAGCAGCAAGGGCAAGGAGCGCTTCTTCTGGCAGTACAATGTCCAGGCCAAGGGACCCAAGGGCAAGCGGTTGGTCTTCCAGTCAAAGCTCGAGGATCCCCATGTGCTCAACGAGGTGACGGATCCCGTTTTTAGTCCCACTTGCTCGGTGCGGGGCATCAAGGTGTACAAGGTACTTCGGATTAATTTAAATTAATTTAAATTAAAGCTGGAATTAGCTCATTATTCTCTTAAATTCATAGCATAGTGGCAAAGCCCGCAAGGGCGATGGCAACGATCTGACCCCCAATGCCAGGAAGCTGCACAACATTGGCAAGGAGCTGGACAAGCTGAGCCGCACCATCAACGACATGACTCCGGTTTCCGAGCTGCCCTTCAATGTGCGCCCCAAGTCGCGCAAGGAGAAGAACAAGCTGGCCTCGCGCGCCTGCCGCCTGAAGAAGAAGGCCCAGCATGAGGCCAACAAAATCAAGCTCTTTGGCCTTGAAATTGAACACAGTAAGTGGAGAGGAATTAAGGGAATTAAAGAAGGGAATATTAAACTACATTTTGCACTTGCCAGAGCGCCTCATCAATGGCATCGCAGAGCTCAAGCAGGCCTTGGCCCTGAAGCATCGCACCAAGACCCTGGGCGAGTCCACCGAGGAGGTGGACCAACAAATTGCACGCATTTACGCCACCGCCTCGTGTAAGTAATACACTCGCTGCCCTATGCTTTTCTTAATTAAATTAATTACATGATTTTTCTTTCATTTTACAGCTGGCATACGCATTGCGGGCGGCTCCACGGATTTCGTGAACAAGGTGCTGGAGAATATGCGCGGCGGCATGCCGAATGGAGGCCTCGAGGAGCTGCGCAAGTCATCGTAGACCAAAAAGAGAATATTGCAAAGCTAACGAACCGCCCATCAAGATTAGTTTTAACGAGCTTAGAGACGTAGAGAGATGCCCCCAGAAGGCGACAAGGATTTATTTCTAACAAGAAATCCATCATCGATGGAACCTTGAACCCTCCTCACAATACAAATACAAACCTTCTGTTACAACGTTCTGCTTGAGTGATATAATATGGATAACCGAGATATATAACTGTGATTTAACGAGCCTGGGCTTAGTATGTTTTGTATGGCAGGAAAATGGAAGGAAATAACCAATAACAAAAACAAAGAAAATTCCTTTTTGACAAATGCAACATTAACAAATCGAAACAAAACAAAAAACGTAAAGAAAGAGGCAACCACAAAACAAAAAACAAAACAAAAGAAAAAACCAAGAACTAAAATGAGAAAATTACAAAAATACATAATTTTGTTTAGCGTTTAAGATTGTTAAGGAAAGGAAGGAAAAGAAATGTTTTGTAGGATTCGCTACCAGTTTTACCTGCATAACGAATAAGGAATAGGGAAGAGAAGGGTAGGGTTTTAATTCATTTGAGTTGATTGGAACCTACAACAATATCTGGAATGCTAATTAAGTTATATACAACTGCGATTTATCTGTTTAAGTTTTCAATGCTAAATGCTATTATACACACATATTATTAACTCTGTATAATTTGGTTCAATGTTTTAGGCTTAGGTTTTTACATCTAACTCAATGTGGAGAAGAGAGAGAGAGCTTTTATAATTACATTTAATTGTTTTTTGACCCACATCCAATATACATATATATTTTATGGTCCTAGGTTGTTCTTAAGTTTTTCATTTTGTTAAAGCAAGTTTGATGTGTTTGCGAAACTTGATTAATTTACTTATATATAATGTAACTCTATATATACCTATATATAAATGCGTGGTGATATAATTTTAATTTTCTTTTTATGCTTTTATTTCTTGATGTGTTAACTTTAGGTTCGATTCATGCTTGAACTCTATAACTGAGAATGAACTTAGTCCTAAGCTTTTATATTACCCTTCATATACCTTCAATATAAATCATAATTTATTAATTTTTAGGCACACATGAAAACATATTTCAAGGCTTTTCAGTTATTTACCTTTCACTTGCGGGCTACTCCAATCCAAATTTAATTTTTGTGTAAAATATAAGAAACGAAAACGAAAAAAAAAGAAAGAAAACACCAAAACAAAAACCGTAATCCACCTTTTGAGTTTTATTCTAATTTTTGCTCTGCTTCGATGCTAATTTTGTGATATTGTATTCAAATTTTTCGTTGTTGTGCGGTTTTTAAGGGGGGATATATCCTCTTTGGGGTTCTAGTTTCCATTATATTTGTAGCCTTTCGTACTGCTATTTGTTGCTTAACGTGTTGTGTTCAATTGATATCAAAAGAATTAACTTTCGGCGGGGACAAACTACATTCTAACTAAGAAACGGAAACGGAAACAGATCGAGAACGAAAATACAAATTACAAGTGATTCAAGTTAAAAACTTAGAACCTAGGCACTCGTATCACAGCGATGGACATAACAAATTGTAGTTGTTAATCTAGGCTTAAAAACGAGAAAAAACAGAAACAAATTGAGCGCACATAAGTTACAAATCAAACACACACACAAGATTGGCCATCAGTTTTAGGGTTTTCAAATTCGTGTACTGGTTAAGTGATAAGAATTCAAAATTACAATTTAGGGAAGGGCAAAAGGACACTCCCACACCCACACCCAGAAACATACACTCACACACACACACAAAGTACAAGAAGATACAACAAATATGCATATATTTAAGTCAGAGAGTTGCTTAGGACCTAGGTTCGGCTTTGTGTAAAAAGATACCAGAGTGTAAGCAGAAACAGAATTCAAGGCGGAGCAGCGCATTGAAATAAGCACGACAGTTCCTCAGTGTTTAATATTGTGTAATTAACATATTAAATATATATATTTAATACAAACAATTTATACCTAAATGTTACGGTTATTGTAAATGTGTGTGCTTTATATAAATGTGCTTCAGAGAAACCAACGTTTTATACATACATAATAACGAAACTAAGCAAACTACCTCAAAAACACGCTGGAAATGGAATAGAAGTTCAAGTTTCATATTCGATAAAGTAACGAAAACGAAAAAAACAACAATATTTGGAATGTAACTATAATTTATATACGAGAGTACATTTTGAAAAAAAAACCAAGAGCCTGATTCATGTGTCCATTTAAAGCATATAAATATCTATATTAATTACAGTGCATAATTATGTATTTTCAAATTATTTAAAATTAGGTATGATACGATTTAAAGAAACAAAATTACAATTCAAGCTAGTTAGTTCTTCGGCCAGCCGAAAAGTTAATGCACTCGATCGATCCAACAACTCTTGGCAAGTGCATTACCAGAACCAAAAATTGAAGGAATACAAATTTATTTGAACAGCCCCAAGCGGGCGCCTATTATTAAAGGAAACAAGAATATGAATAAACAATTATAAAAGAAACAACTGTGTTGAAAATTTCAAATTTTGTATGCATATACGCATTAAGCAAAAGTTAAAGGAAAGTGAAACATAACAATTATGTCTAAATAAACACGTCAGATGTGTATGTACGTCAAAGAGCAAACAATTGTCTATATTATGAAATACATACCAAATTGAATACATATTGAAGAAATATAATAAACAATGGCGAAAGCAGAAAATCCCATCTCGACTATTACTTTTCCCCACCACTTTCAGGTTGGCAAAAAAATGTGGAACGCTTCACGATTTTGCGTGTCATCCTTGCGCAGGGGCCATGCTAATCTTCTCTGTATCGTTCCAATTTTAGTATATGTTCTGCCGAAGCAAGAACGAAGTACAAGGGGAAAACGTCCTATATAAATGAACTCAGCGCGGAAAACGGACTTGGGAATTATATGAATCAGTGAGCGACGGTTAAGCGCCCCCTGGTGTTCATGTTTCCAAATTTGACCGGCGAAGTAGATGTCGCCCATGTGTATTTTACGTGTAAGATGTGTGTAAACGTTGATATACGGTTTTTTTTGAGTCATAAAAATAATTAAAGTTAGAATTGCCTTCTTAAAGGTTTGGTTTTCTAATTTTAAGCGTTAAAAGTATGTGAATATTTGTTTACTACTTCTGACCTTAAACATGTATATTTTAATTAAATTTTCCTAATAATAATGCCTAATAATAAACATCAGTAATTCATAAATGTTGGGGTCTGCACATATAAACTACCTGCATAAAATTAGAAAAAACCGCAGGATTTAAATCTATTAGTAAATAAAAGCGATTATATATTAAAGTACAAACCTTATTGATTCCAAAAGAGCAGTACACAAAAATATATTTAATAGGAAAAATCTGTCCATACAAAATTAAATTACTAATTCCAAATTAAACGCAAAAAAAAAGATATCTTTTCATTTTCAGGTAGAAAAAAAAATGTGGAACGCTTCACGATTTTGCGTGTCATCCTTGCGCAGGGGCCATGCTAATCTTCTCTGTATCGTTCCAATTTTAGTATATGTTCTGCCGAAGCAAGAACGAAGTACAAGGGAAACATTCTCTATTTATATGAACTCTTAGCGGAATACGGACTTGGGAATCATAAGGAGAGGCCTACTCGCTTTCTGCCTTAGTTTGGGGTTGTTTTGCTATGCTGGGTAGATGGCGCTAATTGCTTCCGAAAATGCCAGTTAAAATAAGTTGACAATAATTTAAAACAATAGTACTTTTTAGTTTTGTTGAAAACACAGTTCGTTTTATTCGACTACAATAAATTGATAGTTTTAAATATAGAGGCACGACTAAGAGAGTTTTGTTTGAGTTTTGGTTAGGGGTTTTAGAGACCAAACCAAAGCTATACCAAATAAATTATACACATAACAAATACAAAAGACTTTAAGTGCGATTGGTAAAAAAGTGTTAAGTTGTTCTTGAGTTGATTGTGCTTTAATGAGACTCCACATTTCGCTGGGCGCCGATGGCTCTACTCGTGCCGCATCTCAGGCTGCAAGTCGAACCAGGTATTCAGGCCTGTTTGTGTGGTAATCTCAGCGTCATCCAGAGGTATTTTCAGCTGAAAAAATAAATGAAAATACAAAATATATACTATAGGATGAAGGAAGGACAAAAAAATGTGGAACGCTTCACGATTTTGCGTGTCATCCTTGCGCAGGGGCCATGCTAATCTTCTCTGTATCGTTCCAATTTTAGTATATGTTCTGCCGAAGCAAGAACGAAGTACAAGGGAAACAGGCTCTATATAAATGAACTCTAAGCGGAATACGGACTTGGGAATTCTAAGGACAGGCCTGCTCGCTTATTGCCTGAGTTCCGGGTGGTTTTCCCAGATAGGGGTTGTTGTGGTTGTATTACTCACCATGCCAATGATGGGACTGCCGCCGGATAAGAATCCCTTCTGCGTGCAGACCGTCACCTCGAGTTCCGTCTGCCTGAGCTCGGCAATGGAAATCAGGTACTCAAAGGAGGCATCGTAAACAGGATTGCAGTTGTCCTTAATCACGCCCGTCTTGCGCTTGGACTCCTTGCTGCGACCGGGCAGCAGGTAGAGCTTCACATACGGATCGGGGATGTTGCTGGGATCGCGGAGCGGTATCTTCATGATCTTGTGAATGGTCACGTCCAGTTTCTGGCGCTGAGCGCTGTAGCGGATCGAAAGCTGGATGCGTCCCAGGCCGTGTTCGCCGGGGGACGAGGTAGACTCGGGGAAGCGGTGGGTCAGCACAGAGGCGGCCAGCTCGCTGATGGGCTTCTCGCTGGAAGTGGAAGCGGAAAGAGCCGGGGAGATTTTCGCCACCACAGCAGGATCCTCTTCGCTGATGGGCGACTCGGCAGAGAGACGCTTGCTGGGAGCCTGGGGATCCTAGTAACACAAAAAATATAGAACTTACATTTATTGCATTATAAAAACTATTAGCGACTAACCTTAAAGGTAGGAGGTGCCACCACAGCCACATCTGGTGTCTTCACAGAACTGCTCCTTGTGATGGCTGCCACCTGTTCCAGAGCATCCGATTCCTTGTCAATCTCACCGGGCTTCAGAATCCTCAGTGAAAGCGACATGTAGAGCTTCGATTCCGGTCCAGATTTCTGCAGCTGGAATGGCTGCTGGATCACCTCCATGTTGAACTGCTTAAGCAAGGTGCTCAGCGTGTAGGTATATTGGCCGATGTCATTTCCGGTCTTCTGGTCATAGATCTTGATGTTCAGACTCTCGTTGTCCGGATTGCTGACCAGGAAGGTGAAGCCCTGCTCCCACACCGGTGAGTCATCGCGCATTATCATGGCCGTCTGCTGCTTCTGTTTGTTGACGCTGCAAACTAGGTAAGGATCGGGCTTGGAGCTGGAACGGGCTTGCTGAGGGTGGAGAAAAATAATTATAATAAGAAAAAAATTATTATATTAAAATTATTTAAAAAATCACACCTTCAAATGCCTGGCAGAGTCAATGAAAACGCTAAGAACTGCCGAACTCATGGTGGTCACACGAAGGAGTTTAGTTTCCAGCAGGATCTGTTGAAGATCGTTGGGATCCGCAGTGAGTTTGTACCATTGCAGGCGGACATGGAGTAATCCGTGCTTGGCTTCTTCCAAGGTAAGCCACTGTGAGAGAAAATTAAAGGATTTAGTATGGAATAAATTAAGTACATTTAGGTAATACTCACACTATCCACGACTCCCTTTTTGATCACGCTGGCAATGTCGATGCTGGCTCTGTTTTTGAGTAAATAAAACTCCAATTAATTAATTGAAAAAATTAATATAATTCGCTAATAATGAAACAATAAGTAATTGGTTAACTTCTTAGCGGGTCATGGGTCAAGGAGCCCCTGCCAAATCAAAGCTGTTTCATAGGTCTTGTTCTGATCGTTCGTTTACAGAGTTCTTGGAGTAAAAAAATTGTGTAAGATCTATTCTCGATCGTGTTCAAATCAATCAATCAATGGTTGCCTAACCTGCCGAGCGACTCGTCATCACTAGTGCGGTCCCAGTCAAAGAGTCTGAGCACGAGTATCGCATGCTGCGAGACCTCGACCACGGCCTTTACAGGTATCAATATCCAATATCATCGTTCGAACCAAAAGCGAGGTAAAAGACATTTTCGCATTATTAGTGGGTTAGTTCCAGCGCAACTCTAAAAACACTACGGACTCAATTATTGGGATGGGATTATTTACAGGGTCTGATCTAACTACGGCATGCTGGTGGTTCTTGACTTTTGTTTTTAAATTATTTTATTTTATGGAGTGTCTCTGTGGTTCATGGTGCTCCGGCTTCGGCTTGTGTGTTCAAAATCGGTGTGTCAAAGGGCATGCAACTTGGTTCTTTAGGGTCAAGTAGTGGCGGCAATAAGTCAGTTCTGTGAATGTGATGAGAATATCTAGGATACTACGGTTTATAGAGGAAAAGTTTTTGTATTCTTTTTGTTTTGATATAATTTAAATAGATTGTAAAATGTAAAAATTTATAAATAAAGTAATTTAACTACTGCATACACTAAAAGTTCAATATTCTTAAGGCTTTAAAGGACATTCTAATGAGTCAGAATAATATTTAATTTAACTTTTCGAAATATGGAAATTTTAGATAATATCTTTCCAATTTGGAAAATAGATTAAATTTATTTTAAGCTATTATTCAAAGAAACATACTAGCAATAAAATTTCAACATCAAATAATTTTTTTTAAAAGTTTAGCTTAAAGACAAATTACTATAAATAAATATTATTGATCAATTATAATTATTATTTGAAAATTGAAATTTGTTTGGATTAAAAGGCTTATAAGGCTTTACATAAATTAAATATCAAAATAAAAGGTTTTAATATGTTAAAATTCTTTCATGGATGCCACAGAAATCGCTTTAAATTTAAAATAATTTTAAAATGTGTCTAGAAGTATGCAATAATATTTTCTCTTAACAAATACCAATGTAAATTGACTTTCTTTTGTAAAGAGTACAATTTTGTAGCATATTTTTGCGCAGTATTTCAACCGATTCAAAATCCACAGCAATTCCAGTGGCATTCCTGTATATTTGTTTAAATAACAGGTTTCTGGAAATTCTAAACACTATTAGTAACCTGTGTTGAGTGTAATTGTTCTAATAAGATTATTTATCTAATCGATTCTTATCGAATCTACACAAATGGAATCTAAATTCTCTATTAATTGAGTCAATTAAATTGGGTCACATCTGTGTGCATTTTTCCCCGCAACTTTTCCAACGGAAACCGCGCATCGCTTGATATCTCATCACGCCGAGGTGTTGTTCACGCAAGTGCTTGTTAGTAAAATTCATTCAGAACATAAATAAAAGTCAAGGAATTAAAAGGAAAAATGAAAGGAAAATACAAAGAAAATACAAAGGGAGAACAAACAAACGAATCGTGAATGCAGTTTCATGCGGCAATACAACCTGCCCAATACATCATCGCTCTGTACACCTGGCATTGTCTGATCATAGTCCCACAAAGAAAACCCAATATAGTGGCCTATGGTGGTAAAAATAACCGCCTAGAAGAACAAATGTGTGAGTGTTTTGGGTGGTAGAAAATATATGTATATAGAGTATATAGAGCAGAGCGGAACACGGAACAAAAACTGAACAGAGTCAAGGATATAGCCTGTCGCTTCTCGTCATGCAAAAGGATTCTGAATGCAATCAATCAACAAACATTACTCACACGACGCTCGCAAGTGGGGTTGGGGATGGTTGGTGGTGCAAGTTGGGTGGATGGTTGGTGGTTTTGAACTCAAACAAACGGAAAATGAAAATGAAAATATTGTTGCTTACCTGCCAAGGGGCTCGTCTTTCTTGGAATCGTCCGAGTCCTTCAACTGTATCTCGACAAATTGACCCATTTCAATAAAAACTGTTGCCTGTTTGCGTGCAGGCGCCAAACAAAGTACGTAAATCGAGTGATAAAAGAATGAAAGAAATCAAAATGGAAAAAAAGTAACGAAAAGGCAAAAGTAAACAACGAGAACTATGCAATAATCGGTGGACTTGTGGGTTGGGTAGCATGTAGCATGCAGCAATCGATCGACAACAACAGCAGACTACGATAAGCAACGCAACAAGCTCTGGGGGAATCCCCGCAAGCAGCCGCCGCAGGATACGCACCTCGCACCAGTAATCCCACTTGGGATTCACATTGTTGTCTATGATCTGGGTCTTGAACTCCTGGGCGCCCACATTGATGATGGCATACGGATCGGACTTGCCCTTACCCAGCACGCTGATGTCTTTCTTCATGAGGTCCTTGGCTTCTACCACATGAATGCGAAGGATGCCCTAAAAATAAAGTATGTATTAATAAATATTTTTCATTAATATTTCATTTAAAGAACCCACCTCTGGTTCAGGCATCTTCAGAGCCACCGCCGAGACTTCTTCACTCAAGGATATAGGCAACTTATTGGGCAACACCATCACATTTCCAATCTGCTCCACAATAATCCTTCTCAGCAGATCACTCAATCCCGGCATATCCATAAAGTCAATCACTCCCACCAAATTGAAATCAATATTCGGATTGTTCAGGAAGAAGATCTGCAGGCCACCCACTAGGGGCATAGATCTGATCAGGGGCTTCATCACCACACGCACCCAGCCGTGGATCTGGAAGTCCTTGATGCCGCCCTTCATGCCACCCAAATAGAAGTTGATGTCACAGTCGCTGGCATAGAACAGATCCAGGTCCATAATGATCTCATTCCGATCCACGTTCTTGTCGTAGATCTTCACGCCACCGATGCGGGGCGGAATGGTGCCCAGTATAATGCGATCGAAGCGGAAGCCATTCATCTTGTAGTTGGCCAGAGCCAAGGCCACATTGGGCTCAATGGTTTCCTTGACCAAGGTGCGGGCAAAGTGATTGGCATTGGGCCACACTTGTTTGAGGATCTGAAAGATATAAATATATGAAAAATATAAAGAAAATCCCTTAATCCTTCCCACTCAAAGCTCACCTTATTTAACCACTCGCAACGCTCCACATCCGGGAAGTACACCCAGGCTGGCAACTCATCGATTCTGGCCAGTATCACATCCTTCTCGGAGGCCATGGCCGATGCCTTGGCTATGTCCCTCCTCTTCGCCGACGTCTTGGCCAGCTGGTCACGGGCCACCGACAGAATGACGGGGGCTATCAGCCAGGCCACCGACCAGCCCATGTAGCCCACCAGATAGATGGAGCCCACAATGGCCACCTTTTTGCCAACCGTGTAGAAGATGGAGAAGATGCTATTATCGCTGCTGGCGGGCTTTGTGGCCACCGTGGTGCCTCCAGCCGTTGCCTCCGATGGCGTAGCGATGCCATTCCCAGTACCATTGCCATTGCCATTGCCGGTTGGCGTGGCAGGTGCCGCCGCCACTGGGGATTCGGTCATTTTTTTGGCCTCCACCAGGGGCACAAAGGGTTCGGCCTCAGTGGGATTGGGCGGGTCCACGAACTCGGCCAAGGGCACCGACGAGGTGTTATCGCTGAAAGAGATGAAGTGCACACAATTAGAGAATTATTTACCAGATATTTCCGATTGTAAAGCTTGCTAGGCGAGTCAGCAGTCAGCAGCAGCAGCTGACTCATTAGCGTTTGCCGGCTAAGATGCCGGCGTCGAACTCATTGCTCATGATAATGATGATGTCAGACTACCAGCTAGAAATGCGATCTTGGAATGCCTCTCCGGCTCTCTATACCTCATATATAAACCATACACACAGTACACAATAACATCTATGAACAGACTTCTCGCCCATTTGTTGTGTCGGTTTGTTTGCGTAGCTTAATTTCTTTAATAGAGTCTCGCATTGCTCATACGCCGTGTGGGTGGGTGGGGTAAATTGACACAGTTTTACGATGGTAATTTTGTGGTGGCTCTCACCTCCCACCGCCTTACCTGTTGAGTGGATACACAAAATAGCTTTCATTTCCATCTGGGGTAGCACAACTTTGTTGCAAAGTTTGCAAGCCATTAAGGAACTGAAGGAAGCGCAAGGATATCGAGGAATGTATATTCCAAGTTTGTAATAATGGAATCTAAGGTAAAACTTTTACGGACTTTATTTAGTTAAGGGAAATTCATAAAATTTTTAGATTCTCATGTAATAATTGTAAAGAAATATTACTCTTAAACTTAAATTGGGCCATTTGTTCTCTAAACTAAACTTTTCATTAATCTTTAATAATTAACACAATTATTCAACTATAAACTGTTGGTTTTTCAATATTCTCCCTTTAATAACATATCCTTTTCAAAGTGTATTCTCCGTTTCCATAAAACTTTTCCTTTATTTCGCCGCCTCTTTTAATTATTCAACGCTTAGCAGCTGTTGACTTTATTCAAATTTCCCCAGAATATTCCACATTGTTTACCTTTCGTTCTTGCTTTTCTTTTTTGCTGCGGTGACTTTGGGGACTCATTATAATATAGCCGTAATTTTCTTTTAGCCACACACATTCACATTCACATTTTATGGGTAACCTTGACTTGAATAATCTGCCAAACCAAACTCTCCAAGAGATTTACAACCTCAGCGTTTTACACTTTTTCACGCTTTGCTTGTTGTTAGCAACAACAAAGGAGACCAGAAATTTTCACAAAGCTGAATTCTTGGAGAGTGGCTAAAACAGGGGGAGGTCTCGTCTCCCTACAGGCTGGTGGGGGGCAGCTCCAGTTACGAGCTTGCTAATTTCGAGAGTTGCCAACATTCAGGCTTAACTGGTGCACAGCAAGAAATTAACAGAATTATTCTTATTAAATTAAGATGAAATTATTAAGATTGAAATATTGGTAAGAGTAATATGTGCTTTAATCTGGTTAAAAAAATATTCTAAGGTATTAAAGCGTCTTATAAACACGTTGTATTTATAGGTTTTAACTTTTTAAATATTATTAGGCATGCTCTAAATTTTCCGCTTCATAGAAAATATTATTTTTTAGACACCAGACATACGGAACATTGACCTGGCCAGGGACTTCAAAGTTCCTCTTGTTGGGGACGTTATCAACTCTCAAGCGGAAATATACTTCAAGAAACTGACAAACCATCCGAATATACTCGCCAGAAGACTCGCGGAACATAGAACCAGAAGAAGACTTAAAAGAACCCATCCCATCGATCTACAACACAGAACTTTTTAAAACAAAGAAAAACATCCACATGACCTAAATCACTCCACAAATTCGTAACCCATAACACTTTTCTACTACTACAAAATATTATAAAATCCATTGAACACCTGCCTACACTATTGTAAAAGTTACTATATATAGTAACAGTATACAATATACACTGTGTAAAATAACACAGTAATAAATCACAAAGTCAATATTTAAAAAAAAAAAAAAAAAAAAAAAAAAAAAAAACACCAGACATGCTAAATAAATTTAAATAATTATTCACAGTGTGACAGTAGGTGGCCCATTGGGAATTGTTACGTTTTGTTCCGTTCTGAGCTGCTGGGCACCTGTTGAATGGCCTCCAAGCTCCCCTGCTCCACCAAAAAAGGCAACCAAAATACATGCCACTTGGAGGGAGCGAGAACCGAGAGTGAGAGTGAGATGGAGCAGGAGAGGGAGAGCGACTTAATTCGAGACTGGCTGCCGAAGCTTGTCTGCCTTCAAATGATGGGGAGGGAGACTTCGCATTGCCAAGAACTTGAACTGAACATGGTTTTGCGTTGCTTTTTTGTAGCTGGCTTTTTTTGTTTTGCTCAAATTTATTTCCTTGGCCGCTCGTTCAGGTTTCTCGGCGATGACGTAGTCGCGGTACATGGATAAATGTTAATGTTGTTACTTTATATGTACGGAATACTTTGGTGATGTGTTGCGTCGTTTGTGTAAGTAACTGTTAAATAAGTAAATAAAATTTAATTTAATTGTTGCATCACCTCATCGCTTAGATTGCTCCCCTCGCCTGTGGTGTGCGTGTGTCGAGTGTGGGTTACTTATGTGAAGAAGAATTTATGTGCATCTGAAATAAAGATTTTGGTGTTCAATTAAAGATGGGGGCTATCACGATGCAACCAAGGATACACTTGTGTATGTAATTAAGATATTAAAAGGGGAATTAAACATGCAGCCATCAAGATAGAACCATGAATAAATTATAATTGATTTAGTGTTGCACTTTCGCCTATGTTTATATCACATTCCGCTTGTGTTTTGCCTCGCATTCAAATGAATTTATGGTTTTTAACTTTTTCTCTTTGCTATAAATATCCAAAACAATTTATAAATGCCAAATAGACTGCGTTCTTTCTGTTTAAATTTCAGTATTTGCTTTCGTTGCTTAAATATTTTGCACAAACATATGTTTTTCTAGCATTTCCAATTGTAATTTTTAAAAAATATACATTATTTAGATAAGCTTGTCGGAGCAGAAATTCCTTTCATCAAAAATTCACACAGAAAAACCACACCGAACGGAAAGCCAAATAAATACATGTATCCGACATTTGCATATATGTATATATAAATATTGAGAGGGGCGATTATAGCTCAGGGCATCGAGCACGATTTTTGTATATTTTTATCAAGTTCTATTTTTCACAGAGCAGAGCACAGCATATTTCCAGTAAACAAAAAGGGGTTTTCAAAAAACAAACACATCGGGTCTCTCGATTACACATTATAAACTGATTATACGCACCGAGCACGGAACGAATTCTTTATAGACTTTATAGATGATTACTTCACTAGCTCCTGTGCTTGTTTTTCAGTTTCTGTTACAACCGGAGCGAGTTTCAGCGACTTTTCATTGTGAGCGGCGTTTTCGAACTAAATTGAATTGAATTCAATTCGCGAAGCATCAGCCTCTAGAAGAAGTCTCCCGCGTTGTTGGGGGCTTTGAGTCAAAGCTGCTCGACTTGAGTGAAAGCTCCGTTGCCACAGCAGCCAGCCGGAGCTAGATGATTGTTGGCGCCATGGTTTCCCCAGCAGAGAGGCGACGGCGGCGGCGGCGGCCTGGGCAGAGGCACTAAACAGCAAGGTTAGGCGGACGAAAAGGACCTCTTTGTTCCACTATTAATTTGAATATTAATGAAGAATTAGAGCGCACAGCAGAGGCAGTGAGTGAGGCTTTTGTTCATTTCGAGAACTCCAGAACTCGTGGTGGCCAGCGTAATTGGCTTGACAAATAGAATGATTAATTATGGAACCACAAAGGGAATTATTAACTTCTTTAAATAGTAAGCCCTCCTGTTACACAAAAACTTGCTTTTAACTTTCTTCTATAATTTTGTAAATTGATATTAAGCTCACAGATTTAATTATAAATTATTATGCTTAGTTACTAAACGATTTAACCCCAAAATCTATATTTTTAAAGGCTTAAACTCGTGTAAAGTTACATATCCTGTTGCTCAGTGTAATTGGTATGACTCGTCCTTGGTCCTGGGTTAAGTGGTAATTGTTGTTGTTCGGCGCCTGCTTTTTTTTCTAGGTGACTCACTTGCAAATGAGATAAAATCTAGGCTGTGTTGAGTAATTAGCGAAACGGTTTGGCAGCCACTGCCGCATGACGCACACGGGTGTAATAATTCCCGTGCTCAGCGCCATGTGCAGTCATCCGTAAGGATCAAGGATTAAGGATTAAGAGGCATATTTTTTCGCTCTGCTTCATAAATATCAAATGGCCGGCGCACCACATGGCGTATGCGTAATAATCATGTAGCATGCATATTTAATGCCTCGATGTGAAATCGAAATCGAAAGGTAAACAAAGCGAGAGAGAAAGGAAAAAGCGGAACTGCACCGCGAAAAAGCGCAAATCAAAAGCAAACAAAGTCTGGTCGGGAAGGGCTTGGGCCTGGGCTTGTACTTGAACATGGCCTTCAACAGTCGCCCGCACACACACACGTACGAGCTCCACCCCCTCTCACACACAGAGATGTGCACATTGTCTGCCTGCAGGACACGCAGGGAGGCAGAAGGAGAACTCGACCGAAGGACGCAGCCAGCCTGCAGGCAAATGGAGCCAAGGGATATATATCGGATGTGGAGCCGTGTCACATCTCCACACGGAGAGAATATATGTTGAGCGATGGAGATGCAAGTTAAGCCGACCCAAAGTAATCACCCCTTCGGAGTTTTTAATGATGTGGCTTCCTTCTGTGACATTTCATTCGTTTTCGGGGCTAAGTAGCCACCAGCAGGGAGGTTTAAGGGATAGGAAACACATATATTCTACTTAATTTGCCTTTCTCCCTGTGCACAGTACATGTTAATCAAGTACGGATCAGCGGAAGTTGCTCTCCTTTCCGGTGGTAATGTACACACATATGTACTCCTCAATTAATGACACATTGAAACCTTGGGGAAATTTCGAGCATTTTCCCAGCCAACATCCTTCATCGTTTTAAATGAAGAAACACGTGTTCGCCATGTGCTTTCATTTAATTGCCACATAAATATTTTATTCAACCGGCTCTGATTTCCCTCAAATTCGTGTGTGTTGAGGTTTTTCAACTTTGAACCCACTCGCCGGGCGATGCCGTGGGCTGGGTCGGTGGTAATAAAACTTTTATCCCAACAACGTGCCATATAAAACTTAATTCAAAACTAAATTGTGACAATTCCCTGGCCGTAATCGAGGTCACACGCTGACGGCGCCTTGACTTTATTGAACGAACAATGTAAACAAATTGGGAATATTCTTCTCTCTGTTCGACATTCGTGTAGCATCGCCCTGGCTATGGCAAGAAAATTGCGTCACATCGCCTTTGATTTATGGAGCGGCTCCAGTCAAGCGAAACGGGGAAAACCATGGGGAATGAGGAGGGAGAAAGGTAAAGTAGATCTGACCCAAAGAAGGTGCTTCTAAAGTGTAGCAGACATACACAGCAAGACATATTATAGCTCAGAAATGAGTAAATCTCCTCGATTTCCAGGACTTTTAAATAAAATATAAGTAAATGTAAAATGTTAATAAATTCAATATTTATAAACAAAAGGGATGTAATATTTTCCTCTGTGTAAACTAAGCAACATTGATTGCAGGAAAATGTGTTAGATAAATTGAAGCAAAAATTAAATGAGGTCAGTATTGAATTAGAGTCAAGGGGTGATTCAAGGTCCCACAGCGGGTAATTCAATCAGGAATACTCGGCTTTAATGGCGCATTGCTTACTTCTTGTGCTGTGCATTCAAGAGATTTTCAGGATAAAATTCTAATCACTCGTGCAGAACCCATCGAAACACGTTTCAGCCATTGCCGGGCTTTATTTTTTCTGTAAATTTCCTTACAAAAGTCAAATGCTTGAGACTTTGCCCAGGAGGCCTTAAAGCGTGCCTTGGCCTGGCATGTCAAACTTTTCCTTTGACTATGTGTTTGGTTAGCCAAAAAATACCCTTAGCACAGGTTGTTATATGCAGATGATGTTAACGTAAAGCGGCCTCGGGGATACATATAAAATAGCTGGCAACAGGAGCAAAAGTCGACACTAGACTGCAAATGAAAGTTTCGCCACACACTAGGAAGGTTTATCCATTAAATTATCCCTCGCCATTCAGGGCATGTCCCAGCACATGTCGCTCTCGCTACGTAATCCAAATCCATTATTGAGGCTTTAAGAGAAGCATTATCGGTCGGGGCGAGAGTTGACATCGGGTGGCTCCGACCAACTGACCACCACAGCGGGGGTATCTATAGTAAGTACAATGTGGTTTGCCTTATGAATTATACACCAGTTTGCCACTATTGTTTTTGTGTGTGGTTATTGCCCCGAAATGCCGACGGTCCTCGGACCTAATACCTAAATGAAGAAACACGCACGGAAACCGTTGATTGCGGCAATAAAAAAACAAACAAGGAAGCCAAAAAAGGGCAGCCGATTATTAATGAGGTTCGGTCGAGGCCGAGGGATACAATGTGAAGGATTCTTAAAGGGAAAAACCAAACTATGGGAAGGCAGAATACGATTTCCGTTTAAGAATTTGGTATTCAAGATTTCAAAGGATTTGGGACACTTGCGGCTGTATTTTTCATGGATTTAAACACGAGCTTTAAATAATAGATTTCAGCTTATAATCTGATGCCATGTCTAACTAGTTATCTTTCTAATTAAAATATTTCCCCCTTTATGCGGGCGCCAGAATAAATTTGTAGTTTACACATGCAAACACATTCTCCCCTGAGCATAAAAAAGTTCCACTTTGTGGGCACAACTTAACTTAAACGAAAATCCTAAACTTTTTCCTGACGCCTCACTTGACTGTCACCAGCTGCAAGGATCTGTTTCCCCCTGTGAGTGTGTGTGTATGCGTGCGGCTAACCGCAACCACTAAACCCCGAGCGCCTTAATGTGTCCACATTTTAATTACCCTTGATGTCGAGTGCGAAAGGCTGCCACCGAAAAATAAAGGATAAAGAGCAGCAACTACAACAGCAAAGGAGAAACAAAAATGTTGAAGGCTTCATGGCAGCGCGCGCTGGCTTTCATAAATATTTCAAATGCCAGCCGAGCCGCCGTAGACTCGCCTCCCTTCCCACTCTGCGCTACTTCATCTGACAGCTCTTTCTGTCACTTGACACTGCGTTTTTTGTATATTTCTCTTTTTCTTCTTTTGGGCCCGGGACAACGCTGCGTATGTGTAATTTACATGCGTCAAGTTGAAGGTGCATGAATGAACCGATGGGAGCGTCTCTAGAGTCGCGATAAGAGCCAAACCTTTTCGCAGGTGGACTTGGGGAAGTCGCCACTTAGGACCTTTGCATTTTTAATGCCCACACACAGAGGGAAAAATACACTAAAATGGTAATATTGGGGATTTATTGGGAACGGAAAGGGTTTTGTACTCAGCTTTGAGACTTAAATGGTTTTTTGAGCATTCTTTAGGAACGAAAATAGATAATCTTTTAGTTCTAGGACCTTTGAATGTTTTCTATATTTATTTATTATGTTTATTTAAGTTGGTTTTAATGTATACATACACTACACTTTTAATACGAATCAATTCAGTGTCTAGTCTCTAGGACTAATATTAGAGAGTAAATTATTATAAAAGAACTGAACTGAAAAACAGTTATTAAGCTGCCTTAGCTAATGAAAGGTTGCGTGCTTTATTACCAATTTTTTTATTACTATTTGAAAACTCCACAATATTAACTGTACTCTAAGCGAAGGTATTTCCTTCTAAGCTTGTAAGATTACTTTTTCTTCACTTTTTCTCTGTGTAACCTGAACTTTTGCCCAGTTTGGGAGTCACTTGCCTTGTGCTGAACAATGTCAATGGGTGCCAAAAATAAAATTCAATCGTTCGGCCTCTTTGTAGACCCCTTTTGCTTTCTTTTATGTCTTTTATTTATTTTTCCCGGCCTCAAGTCGCAGTATTGATTCGGAAAAGTCGCGCGCGAATTTCCTCCGCAGGACTTTGGAAAAACGGCCGCCCGAGTTTTCACATTGTCCGTGTGACGCTAACTGTTGTACGCGAGTCGCACAACTGAAAATGCGGTAACTGAAAGCGAAATTCTATTGCCTCCGCAATATCACTCATACGCAGTGTTTGACCTACATCCTGGCAGAGAGCGGAGAGAGAGGATGAGAGTGCGAGTGCAAGAGAGAGCTTTCGGTTGGAGCACATTGGCTAGACCTTTGTTTACGTTCTCAGCTATTTTTGGCGCCAAAATAGAACAACTGTTGCCGTTCGTGTTTACAGAGCTTGACAGGAGGGGGTGGGGGTGTCCTGAATGGGTGACTATATACATGGTTAAGTATGTAAATGAGTGCGTCTTTCAGCTGAGAAAATAAAGAAAAGAAAAGAAATACATTTATTTAAAAGCATTGTATTTTTAGTTTATTTAAATAAATTTTTTAATTACTTTTAAAGACTTGAATTCAGTCTATATTTAATTGTTTTTATTACTTCTCTAACGTAATCATATTATACTTGATTTCTTCGCATGACATGTAGAAAGCTTTTTACATCTTACATGCTTTGGCTCTCTTCCCATTTGACTCTCTCTCTCCCAGTTATTTTTGATTTCCCCTTCTCAATCGAAGCTTGTGTTTAAATTGAGTTTTGCAGATGCCTAAACTGCGATATGAACTTAAGCAAACACATTTAGGATATTTACAAAAGAATAAAGCGGAAGTCCTTTGCTAAGCGCTGGATTTTATCAGTTTACAAAAAGGCAAGGAATTTAAAGTACACCTGAAAAAAGATCTGTACAAAATAGGTATCAAATCTTCCACTACTTTAAAATGTTTGGTTTGCTTATTAAATTATATGATAAATTATAAAAAGGTTTCAAAGGCGTATCTAATAATATTTTTTTGTTTTAAGCTAAGACAATTTGTGCTGAACTTTGGTTTGGAGAAAATGGGGAAATTAGTGGGATTTACATACATATTTAAATCTCAAAAGTCTAGACAATACTCTTTTTAAATACAAAATTTGCGCAAAACTTCTCACAAATAGGGATTTATAATAGCCTCAATTGTTTTAAAATCGTAATAATAATTATAAATATAAACACTTTTAACCTAGTTACTAAGCAGAATTACATTTTTGTAGTATAGTGTAAAAGAGAGCCTATCACAAAATATTCAATTCTCTCCCTAGTACATTCCTCTCATTCAAACACGCAACAGACACCCGGTCTCCCAACTAGTTGCCTCTCATTCCTGCTCATAAAAGCCACCCGCACTGTGCTTCTCGTTTATACTTCGGCAATAAAGCACAGTGGTCATAATTGGTCTTGTTGGATCAATATTTTCTTAACTATATACTATAACTGTTGCTACAAAATTTAAGCTATTAGCAAACCACAATTTCGTATAGCTACAGATGGCTTTGCACAAATTCAGCTGCAAACGGATAAAGATCTTAGCGGGATCAGAACCAATTGCATACTTTCCTAAGCCAGCTTTATATTTGGACAAGATCATTGTGTGTTTTGACATTTTCCTTTTAAAATTTGTAAAAAACAAAAATATTACTCATCCGCAATGTTGGCTATGTGATACCTTCTTTCAACATTTGTAAATATTTAATTATAACTAAACAAAAATATATAAATATAATAATTATAAAATAGCTAAAATAATTCTCCCATCAATACCATAATTATTTAAATTAATGCCATGACATCCCACTGTGCAACAGAGATTTCACGCATTACTTGAGTGCTCAATCCCCAACCGGTGCTCATTCGCGCTCCAACTTTTGAAGCAGGCAGACGTGCGCCGCATCCGCTTTAGAATTTCGCCGCTGCCATCGGGTCGTTGTTCCGCCTGTGTCTGCTGCGTCTGTGTGTCGTTGGTGTTGTGTGTGCCCTGGTGGTGTTCGTATCCATTCTGCACGTGCTGGGTTAGCCGCCGCGTTAAATTCGAGTGGCGCTGGAATAGAGTCAGTGGTAGCGGAATTAATTAATGCTCAGGTAGAGCCAGTAAGTCCAAATCAAATAATTAGTTCTTGTAGTGAATAGAATATCGGGATCTGAGTACATTCGCGTAATAAGTGGCGTAAAACTGTATATGTACAGTGGGTTTCAATGTGTTCGTTCGATTGTGTGTGCCTTGAGCTCTTCGTTCTTTGTTTTTGGTGGACTCGGTGCTATTATGTCGCCGGCGATGTTGCTGGTGCAATTCTCCCTTCGCCTTTACGTCATTAACCGTTATTAAATTTAGCTTCTGCCATTGTATGCAGCTGTGGAATAATTTTTTTCCAAGCAAATCTGCATGGGAAGCATGTGGAATGCCGGTTTTTCCACCAAAAACAACCGCATTTTAAGCACCTTAGCGACGACCGGCCAACAACAACCACTTGTTAGCCCGGTGGGGTCGCCAATACCGTTTACCGAGTGCCCCAGTGCTTGACTGTGTTCGTGTGTGTGTGTATAAGTGTGTTCATACAGTGGAACTTCCGGAAAAAAAAGGGAAATTACAAAAATTATAAAGAGACACATGACAATTTCATACTAATTAATATGATATTAGTTCGTTATGTCTATTCTCTTATTAATGGTTATTATTATTTTTTTAAGTGACCGAAATTCTTACTAAAAAAATTTAATTTCCATAAGTTCCACTGTATGTGCCTGCGCGATGCCGGCAAAAAACAAAATTAATCACTTTTTTTTACAATCTGTTGCCGCAGTTGTAGAAACAAAAATTATCTTTCCGTCTGTGTTTGTTTAGCGTGTTTATAAATTGGAATTCTTTCTTTTGAAAATTGCATGAAATGCGAAACGCACAATGGCTGCCAACACAAGCTGGCCCTAAACAAGTGAAACAACATTTATTGTGCCAGCTTTTTAAGCCTAACCACAGATAACAAACTTAGATAAAAAATGTAGGCCATTCTGTGCTGATATGGACTTTTATCTAGCAAAAATTGTATATGTTAAGTAGTTTCAATTGTCTTGATCGAAAGGCGGAGATATCTATAGCTCAAAGAACTCACCCATTATGTTTTTTTAAGCGTAAATTCATTGGCGTCGTCACAATTATTCAATTGCCTGCACCCAGGCAATTAAGCTCCATTAATTCGAGGAAGGGGCGAGGCGTTGGAAGTATACGATATTACTTCACATTGAGCAACTTCACTTGTGCACTTTTGCAGTTTGAAACTTTTCATGGAAAACTTTTAATTTGAAAAGTGAAATTTCCGCTTCGGGCTAAAGTGTGTCATCATATTTTAGTCTGCCTCAACAGACATAAATACTATATGTACCTGTAATAAAAAATACGTGTCCAGACACATGTTCGTGTTGCTTATCTGAGAAGGTTTGGACTTTTGCTTACCAATTAATAAACATTATGATTATTGTCATCTGAGCCAGCGTCGTGTGCGACTCCAAATGCTTTTTGATTTACGCTCATCGTGTCGAGTGCTATCAGTTACAGACAAGCGAATAGCCCGGCGCTAAGCTAATGACCGATATCGTGTGACTGACCGGCTTTGGGCTATGTTGAGCAAAGTTCGAGCCAGACACCATAAAGGTGTTGCTCAAATAAACATCATTAAAATATTTGGGTGTTCTTTGTGACTGTATCTATTAACATACATATATATTCACTTTTACCTTGAACCCCTTGTTTTTGTTAGATTCTTTCATCTTTGCTTACCAAAAGTTCTAAATTAGGCTAAACCTGAATGCTGGTTTTGATTTTCTTTGTTAACTGCTTGAGATTAGTTTTTATTTCGTTTAACTTTCTCGTTACTAGTCGCACGTCCCTCTTATCTTTGTACAAGAAGACACTAATTTATGGATGGTGGCCAAGAAAGTGACAAACTTTTATTTATAAGAGGCTTCTTTTTATAAATTTAGCAGATTATTGTATTTCATAATAATAGAGCTTATTGCTACCATTGGTCCAGTTGCATTATTGGTCAAGGTTTGTGCTGATAAGGAAGTAGCTGCTAGTAGACGTAGACTATAGTCACGATAATGTCTATATGCACAATCTTTCGAACTTATACTTTAATACCACAGGCATTATAAGAATACAGTATACATCGGTTATAATCAATCATATATGGTAATGCCCAAACACAATGCCAAATAATTAATAAAATACAAAACGGATTACTTATCTATCAAAATACCATATATTCTCCAACAACCCATGTCTACTGTACTTTATAACTCAGACGCACACATGCTTATCTCTCGGTCTATGAATAGAAAGTTCTTTTATGTTTAACATGGGTTTATTATATATGCGATCCCAGGTGAAGGGAGGCTCTGATCCGTTGGGCAACTGCCACTCCGTGTGATAGCATGGACAGTAGTGCCAAGCCTACGCGCAAGAATCCGCGCCAGAATGCAAATATTATCTCACAATTGATATTTGCCTGGGCCATTCCCCTGCTATACCGAGGATCTCGACGGGGCTTGAATACCGATGATCTGACGGAATGCCTCAAGGAAGATCGTTCCGAGCAGCTGGGCGATCGTTTGGAGGAGTAAGTCTAATAAATTCAAACAAACCTAACAGCAAAATCTAAGGATTGCTATGGTTTTCAGGCAATGGTACAAGGAACTGGAAAAGTCACATCGAAAGAAGAAAAAGCCGCACCTAAGGAATGCCTTGTTCCGTTGTTTCCTAAAACCCACGATAGTTAATGGTCTGATTTGTTTAATCTACATAGTGATCAAGTGAGTAGGAACTGTAATAATACACCTGGTTTGGCTGTCTATAGAATTGCATTCCCAGAACCCTGATACCAGCTGTCCTGGCCCAGTTGCTGATCCAATTCCAAAAAGCTAATGTTGCGGAAGTGGCTCGCAACGCAGACGGTGATGATTTGTCGCTATTGGATTCCCTCAATCGGACTGCCCGCTCCATAGGAAACTATGTGATTTCACCGGCTGTGGCAGATGGCAGCGGGTTACTTAATGATAGTAAGTCTTTGTAGCAGTCTAAGTTTATGAATGTAATTGCTAATTTAAGCATAATGACAGCCTTCTCCCCCAATTCCCTGGACAAGGGAGATCCCATTAAGGAGCCTTTTCCGCCCGAGTCCAAAGGCGTAGACCAAGACAGCCCCTTGGTGCGCAATCTCCTAGATCAGACCTCGGATTATGTGTGGCATGATGCCTACTGCCTGGGCACAGTCCTGGTTACCTCCACCCTGTTCTGCTGCTTCCTCCTGCACCACGTGGATCTCCGAC
Organism: Drosophila tani; assembly: GCA_008042535.1. Lineage (NCBI taxonomy): Eukaryota > Metazoa > Arthropoda > Insecta > Diptera > Drosophilidae > Drosophila > Drosophila tani. The sequence goes on along the minus strand of VNJO01010087.1, from coordinate 236,454 downwards.
AGCGGCTGATGGGCGCCCGGATGCGTATCGCCTGCTGCTCGTTGATCTACCGGAAAACCCTTCGCCTCTCGATGAAAACTGCGGGCCAGACCCCGGCCGGTTACCTAATCAACCTGCTCTCCAACGACGTGAATCGCCTGGACTACGGGTTCATATTCATGCATTGGATCTGGATTATGCCGCTGCAGGCGCTGCTCACGTGCTACCTGATTTGGCTGAACATCGGCATCCCGGCGCTGGTGGGAGTGATTGGGTTGCTGCTGAAAACGGTGCCCGTGCAAACGGCCTTGAGCAAGGTCACCTCGGTGCTGCGGATGAGGATCGCAGAGCGAACGGACGCCCGGGTGGGCATCATGAACGAGCTGGTGCAGGGCATCCAGGTGATAAAGATGTACGCCTGGGAGCGACCCTTCCAGGCGGTGGTGGCTGAGGCTAGGCGCCGTGAAATCAAGCAGATCCGCTATGCATCCTACCTGCGAGGCTTCTACCTCAGCACCATGGTGTTCACGGAGCGTTCCACCCTCTACATCACCCTGGCGGCGGCCGCCCTGATGGGTCAGACCATCACGGCAGACTTTGTCTTCTCCGCGGCCAGTTACTACAACATCCTGCAGTTGGTGGCTGCCATTTGGTATCCTCTGGCCGTGAGCTTCGGAGCAGAGGCCTTAGTGTCCCTGCAACGCATCCAGGACTTCCTTATGCTCGAGGGCCGGGAGGAGCGAACGCATGGACTCACCCACAAGCGGGAGCAGGAAGCTGGTGACTCGAGGGCTGTGACCATTAAGGACATCAATGCGAGCTGGGACAATGAGAAGCCGCAAAGGACGCTGCAGGGCATCAATCTGCAGATCGAGAAGGGTCAGCTGTGTGCGGTCATAGGACCCGTTGGTGCTGGGAAGAGTTCCATCCTCCAGTTGCTCCTGGGCGAGCTGCCCATCATCGATGGTGGGGTGGTGATCCAGGGCGATCTCTCCTATGCCGCCCAAGAGCCCTGGCTCTTCACCGGTTCGGTGCGGCACAACATCCTGTTTGGCGAGGAGTACGAGAAGAAGCGCTACCAGGAGGTGACGCGGAGCTGCGCCCTGGCCACCGACTTCCAGCAGCTGCCGAGCGGCGATAAAACAATCGTCGGTGAGCGTGGTGCCTCCTTATCTGGAGGTCAACGTGCCCGGATCAGCCTGGCGCGAGCTGTTTACAAGCCGGCGTCGATTTATCTTCTCGATGATCCGCTGAGTGCCGTGGATGCCCACGTGGGCAGGCATCTGTTTGACGAGGTGATCGGACCCCGGGGGCGACTGGCTCAGCAGAAGGCCACCCGCATCCTGGTGACCCATCAGATACACTTCCTCTCCGAGGCGGACCTGATTGTGATTGTGGACCAGGGCAGGATTCTGCGGCAGGGCACCTACCAGGAGCTACTCAGCAGTGACCTGGACTTTGCCAAGCTGCTGGAGCGCCCCAAGGAGGAGCGGGAGGCGGAGACCAGTCGCAATAAGTCATCGATCAGCGGCATCTCGCTGGAGAGCGATGACGAGGACATACCCTTCATTGATGGGGAGAAGGATGGCTATCAGCAGCTGAGGAAGCAGAGCAGCTCGGTCCATGGCAGCAAGTCGGTGGGTTGAGAATCTAATCCTTTATTTTCTTGTTTAATTATAGAGCTTCCTTTTCCTCCAGTTGGACAGCTCGCAGCTGGATGAGGAAGCGGACGAGGAGGCCCTGGCCGAGGCCCAGGCCTCGGGCGGCATACAGCCCCGGGTGTGGTACGAGTACTTCCACGCGGGCAGCACCCTGGTGAGCTTCAGCTTCATGGTCTTCGTGATGATCATGTCCCAGGTGGTGTGCAGCAGCTCGGACTTCTTTGCCAACATCTGGACGCAGCAGGAGCACCAGAGGTCCCTGGACAAGCCCACCAGCTTCACCACCTTCGAGTGCCTGTACATTTACGGAGCCCTGATCATTGCCGTTGTGATCATGACCACGTTCCGTGGCTTCCTGTTCTTCAAGATCTGCATGCATGCCTCGAAGGTGCTGCACGATCGCATGTTCGCCTGCATCCTGCATGCGACCATGAGATTCTTTGACACCACTCCCTCGGGAAGGATTCTGAATCGCTTTTCGAAGGATATGGGTGCTATTGATGAGCTGCTGCCGCGGGCCATGATGGACTTTATACAGATTGCTCTCGTGATGTTTGGCATTCTGATTGTGATCAGCATAGTGAATCCGGTTCTGATTGCGGCCATGCTGGTGGTGGCTGTGGTGGATGTGCTCATCTTGATACTGTACCTGCGGCCCTCACAGGACCTGAAGCGCCTGGAGGGCATCTGCCGGAGTCCGGTCTTCTCGCACCTGAGTGCCTCGCTCTCGGGCCTGGCCATAATCCGATCCCGGCAGCTGCAGGAGGTGGTGGCCAAGGAGTTTGACCTGCTGCAGGACGTGCACAGCAGCGTCTGGCAGTTGACCATGGCGGCCAATACGGCACTGGGCCTGTGGCTGGACTGCGTCAGCTGCGTCTTCCTTACCTCGGTCACCTTTAGCTTTATTGTTTCCAATGAATGTGAGTCTTTAACCCTTAAACCCTTAAATAATCCCTTAACCCCATTCACTTCCAGCAACCTACAGCGGCAACGTGGGTCTGGCCATCTCACAGGCCATGATCCTCACTGGCATGGTGCAGTATGGAGTCCGCCAGGTGGCCGAATCCCTGCAGCAGATGACCAGCGTGGAGCGCGTGCTGCAGTACACCGAACTGGAGCAGGAGCCGGCGCTGAGTGAGAAGACACCACCGTCGCAGTGGCCCACCCAGGGCCAGGTGGAGTTCCGCAACATGAGCTGTCGCTACGATCCGAATGGGTCGCCGGTGCTTAAGAACCTCAATCTGGTCATTGAGGCGGGCTGGAAGGTGGGCATTGTGGGTCGCACGGGTGCTGGCAAGTCCTCCCTGATTGGAGCCCTCTTCCGGCTGGCCCACATCGAGGGCGAGATCCTTATCGATGGCGTAGAGACGGGCACCATTGCCCTGGAGATTCTGCGTACTCGCATCTCGATTATACCTCAGGATCCGGTCTTGTTCTCCGCCACCATTCGCTACAACCTGGATCCCTTTGAGCGGTACACTGACGCCGAGCTCTGGAGCGCCCTGGAGGATGTGGAGCTGCGCGGCGCCATCCCTGGACTGGATTACATGGTCACGGAGCGGGGCAGCAACTTCAGTGTGGGTCAGCGGCAGCTGCTCTGCTTGGCGAGGGCCATTCTGAGGAACAACAAGGTCCTGGTGCTGGACGAGGCCACGGCCAATGTTGATCCACAGTGAGTTTATAGATTGGTGAGTAATTGGAGCTTGAATTAATCCTTTTGATCCTGCAGAACCGATGGCCTTATCCAGCGCACCATCCGCGTCAAGTTCCAGCATTGCACGGTCCTCACGGTGGCTCACCGCTTGCACACGGTCATGGACTCGGATCGGATTATAGTGATGGACGCCGGCAATGCTGTGGAGTATGATGTGCCGCATTTGCTCCTAAAGAAGTCGAGGGGTCACCTAAGGCAAATGGTAGAAGCCACGGGCGGAGAGGCGGACGCCTTGAAAAAGGTGGCCAGTGACAGTCACAAGCGTATGCAGAGACTGAGGGATGACCGAGCTGCCGAGGAGGAGGAGGAGTGAGGCGGCGTCTTAGGTAGACCATCGGGATTTGCATTTACCCAAAGTTGGTGCTTCATGTGGCTCAAGAGGAGTTACCAAACTGATTTTCCTCTACTCACACACACTTATTTGTATGTTATTCGTGTTTAATGTACTTAGCTTAGTTAAGTTTTGTAAACGAAAAGTCTAGTTGTGCTGCCTTATACGTATTGTACTTAAATGTATGTTTAGATATAATCTCCAACAGGAACTACAGGGAGCTTGTTATATCATATAGAAGCCTATTGTACTTCCCCAGTGAAAAGTTCCCCCAGCTGAGAACATGACAAAACAAAGACACTTACAGAACAAGACCCCATCCTTTAAGGACCTTTCCATTCACTCACTAGCTAGTTTTTCCCAGCATATATACTGTATATATAATCTGTACAAAGCACACATTGTACTTGAAACTCTAGTTAGAAATTTGAACAAATAATTGCCGAGTTTATTAAAATACATAAATAATTGTCAGACAAAAGGAATGATAAATATAAAAATTAAAGAAATAAAATTGGCTTTTTTTAATTCCATGGGATCCTTTTTGGATTCTGTTTATACCCGGTACCCATAGGGTATTATAAGTTAGTGCCAACCGATAATGTCTGTAACAGGCAGAAGGAGGTATCTCCGACCCCATAAAGTATATATATTCTTGATCAGCATCACCAGCCGAGTCGATTTAGCCATGTCCGTCTGTCCGTCCGTGTGAAACAACAGATCTCAGAGACTATAAGAGCTAGAGTTACCAAATTTGGTGACAGCATTGGAAACTATTGCACGCAGATCAAGTTTGTTTTAGAATTTGGCCACGCCCACATCCGCCCCCGAAAATCATAAAAAACGTTATATAAGCTATAGTCGTGATTTTCGGCTTAAAGTAAATAGATCAATTAAATAAGTAGGTATTCGCGGAAATGCACTGAAAATTTGAGTAAAATCGAATGATAAACTTGGAAGTTATTAAAGAATAAAGTTTCTGTGTATGCTTCTTCTTGTTGAAGCTACGTACTCAGACACGTGAAAAGTGTTTCGTAGCATTGAGTCATAACGAGAGGTCAATAGTCGCCCTCGCTCTATCGCACTGCTGTGGTGCTATTTAATTTCACCCACAATGCTTTGGGTACCGGGTATCTCACAGTCGGTCACACTCGACTGTAGCTTTCCCACTTGTTTATGATTGCAATGTTTTTTAAAATATAAATAATTGTCAAACAAAAGGAATGATAAATATAAAACCTAAAGAAATAAAAAGTGTTAAGTAGTTTCCTTTATTTCCAGGGGCTTCTTTTGTTTATTAAAATATAAATAATTGTCAAACAAAAGGAATCTTAAATATAAAACTTAAAGAAATAATATTGTGTTACGGTTGTTTTCTTTATTTCCCTGTGATTCCTTTTTGGGTACATGATTGCAAAGTTTATTAAAATATAAATAATAGTCATACAAATCGATAATAATTCCCGAGTTTATTAAAATACATAAATAATTGTCATACAAAAGGAATGATAAATATAAAACCTAAAGAAATAAACAGTGTTAAGTAGTTTCCTTTATTTCCAAGGGCTTCTTTTTGGGTACATGATTGGAATGTTTTCTAAAATATAAATAATTGTCAAAGGGAATGATAAATATAAAACTTAGAGAAATAAATTTTGTGTTTGATTGTTTTCTTTATTTCCCTGTGATTCCTTTTTGGGTACATGATTGCAAATGTTATTAAAATATAAATAATAGTCATACAAATCGATAATACAATTTAATATCTAAACGCTTGCGAGCATAATTTGTCCTGATCATTATTTACGTGGTGATTTTCGATGTTTTTGACTTGGGGATATGTTGTGTTTTGTACTTTGTTTGCTTTGTGGTTCGTAGGGAATGGGTGGCGTGCCATCCGGATAGTGTACCAGGGAGAGGTGGCTCTCCCCGGAGAAAAGTGCAGAGCCTGTGCTCTGAATCGATCCCGATTTGTTGGCAAGTGAAGCGAAGGAGCCCACCGGCGTGGAGGTCTTCTGTCTGTCGTTGGTGGCTCCCGTGGCATGGCTCACGCCCACGGCGGGAGTTAGGCGGTTGCTGCTACTGTGGGAGAAGGAGTGGATGACGGACTTTAGGAAGTGTCCGCGAAGAGAGTCATCCGAACTCGCTGTGGTAGTGTCGCCGGGGTGTTCGCGATGCTTGAGCAGTTCCCGGGTGAGAAATTCGCGTAGGTTCAGGGATGTTCCCAGCTGACTGGCATCCTGCATGTCGGATTCATCGTGGGACTCGCGGTGGCTGTGATTCTGGCCGCCACGCAGTCTGGACTTGCGGGGACTGCGTTCCGGGGAAGTGCTGGCCTGGCTGCTCTCCCAGCTTCGGTGCTTCCTCTGCTGGGTTTTGGCATGCCTACAAGGATCCCGATTCCGATCCCTCTGATCCACATCTGTGGAGTAATTGCTGCCCGAGAGGGGATCGATTCCGCTCTCGTTCGGCGCCCCATTGGTGTCGGGAGCCACGCTCTCGCGACGCGTGCTACTAGCCACCTCTGGGCCCGTCAATGTGGTCTCCGTCAAGTTGCCGCGACGAAAAGAGTTCTTCAGAATCCTGCGCTGTCGCAGCTCTTCCTCCACATCCAGGGAATCAGAAGAGTCCTGCTCGAGGCTCACACTGTCTATGAGCTCCCGCTGATCGGCCGGCTGCTGGGCCACCAGTTTCTGCATGTAATCCTTGCGCTTGGGAAACTCCCGCATTTGCATATTGACCACCCGCAGCTGACGCACCAGCTCTGCCGGCGTCAGGGTGGCCTTATCCCGATCCCCACCTATTTCCATGTGGATTTGTGTCGTGGTAATGTTATGCAGATACGCATTTATGCTGGGGAACTCACGGTAATCCGCTCCCCCTTGCTGCTGATGGACCACCTTGACCAGAGTGTTAAAATCGCTCTGCAGGCGGAGGCTCTCGTCGGCATCCATCTGGGCCAGGTCCAGGTGCAGCTCCCGGGCATACTGATCAAAGCTGGGAAAGGGTCTGGGCACCGGTGTGGCGGGCACAATATGCGACTGCCCTGGTGTCTCCACCTCTGTGATGGTGGACAGTTCATGGCCCAGGTCCTCCTCATCCAATTGGGGGCTATAACGCCGAATGGTGGCCGGAGGAGCTTTATTACGGCTGCGTGTGGAGCTGGCCAGCGAGATGGGCTCCACATCCACGTTCACCTGTCCCTGGGCTGTCAAAGGACGCGAGTCTGCAATGCCACTATCCCGGCTAGCAGCCGTAGGCTTGTGCTTCTGCAGAGGCAAACCCTCCGAGATGGAATCGCTGCGATCGGATAGGGTGCGGCAGCGGGCCTGCTTCTGGCTTCCGGTGGGCAGCTCAAAGTACTCTGTGGACTGGCGCTCACCATCGCTGTTTGAGGTGAGTGTGACCTCCACCAGACGCTGCTTCTCCTCGCGCACCTTGGTGATCAGGTCTGTGAGCTCTGCAATTCGCGCTGTGCAGTTCTCCGTGAGCTCCTCAAAGCGGTCCATGTTGCGGGTTGAGGAGGTTTCACTGGTCGTCTTTGTGGTTGATTTTTGGCTCACACCGAGTCCCTTGGAGGTGCTGGGAGCTGCCTGGGCCTGTGGCTTAACCCTGGTCTCCTTTTCGTACTGGACTCGGCTCTCCTTTTCGTACTGGACTCGGCTCTCGGTTCCTGGCTTCCCCTTGGAAGTCGAGGGTTTTCCGTCATCCTGGGGCGTCACTCTCTTACTAACCTCCTGAAGCTTACGCTCTCTTTCCTTGTTCTTTTTCTGCAGCTCCCCCTCTCTTTCTTTGCTCTTCTTCTGAAGCTCCCCCTCTCTTTCCTTGTTCCTTTCCTGAAGCTCCCCCTCTCTTTCCTTGTACTTTTTCTGCAAATCCCCCTTTCTTTCCTTGTCCTTCTTCTGCAGTTCCCCCTCTCTTTCCTGGTTCTTTTGCTGCACCTCCTCCTGGCTCTGGGCCCAGCGCTTGTTCCAGATCTTGTCAAAGCTGCTCTCTATGTCCTGGGACCGCTGCTCCTTGTCCAATTGCTGCTGGCATCGTATGGAGTGCTCCAGGTCTTCGACGAAGCTGCGATTCTCGGCTATGAAGGTCTGCACTCGCTCCATGCGCTGCTCATTCAGCATGGCCAGGTCCGCCTTCTCCGTTTTCTCTTCATAGGAAGGGGTAATGTTCTTGGAGGTGTTGATGATCGAGGGCGAGGGTGTGGTCAGATCCGAGGTGCTCACGCCTATTTCGTCTATGTTTTGGCGCGTCATGCTCAGCAGGCGATCGATGTACCTGGCAATCAGGGGATCCAAGGGAGCAGGAGCAGGAGCAGAGGAGGGGGTAGCCTCGGGATTGAAGCTTTTGTAGCTCACCGGCGGCAGGCTGCGATAGGCCGTGGAGTTGGAGTCAAAGGAGCTCTGACGCTGCTCTTGAGGAGCAGACTTTCTGCTAGTAGAGGTTCTCTCCTCTTGCGGCTTCTCTGTTTCCTCTCTGGGCGTGCTCTCCGAGGATCCAGTTGCTGCTTCCTTAGGTTTAGCTTTCGGTTTCGATTTCCCACGCGGCACATATTGCTTGACAGTGCCATCGCTTCGCACTTTGATGATAATCTCCAGGGGCTGGTCCAGCTTGGAGGCGGATGGCTTACCCTCACCCTCGTCGCTGGACTTCTTGCCCTTGACCTCCTTGTAGAAACTCTTCAAACGCTTGTCGAGTATGGCCTCCTTCTGCTGCAACTCCGACTCGCGTTCGTTGAGCGTCTTCGTTCTCTCCGCCAGAATATCCGCTCGCTCCTGGCGTATGGTGTCTATCAGCTTCTGGGCATTGTCGCCGTTCGATCCAAGGCCCTCGCCTGCCTTCAGCTCCTCAATGAGATGACCGCGTATGTTCTCAATCCGTTCGAGGAGACCTCGCAACCTCTCCGACTTCTGGGAGTTGCTCTCCTGTGCTTTGATGTCGGACCTCAGCTGCTTGCTCTGATCGTCGGCGTAGTCGAGGAGGATGGAGCAGCAGCTTTCGGTGCTGCCCATGCCGTTGTTGCGGTTACTGCGAGTCACTGGATGTTCTCCGAGATTGACAGCCTCGGGAGCAGAGTGTTTGCTGCGAGGGGATGTGCTTGAACCTGGTTTCTTGGTGCCCACCTCGGGGCAGGTAATGATGGCGGGACGTAGAAGCATCTGCTCCATGGCCTCGTTCATTTTCTGCTCTCGCCGGGCAGCCACATCCGCATAGCGATGGCTGGCTATGAAGTTGGCCTGAAAGGAGGGAGTTGATATAAGTTAACTAACCTTTTCTTTGCTCCCTTGAATCCCTTACATCACTGGGCAGGAGTTGAGGCTCCTGCTGGGTCATGGCATCCAGCTTATCTGTGAGCTCCGCGCAGTCCCTACGCACTTGCTCGCGTTCCAAGGCCATCTGTCCTCGTTCGTTGCTAATTTTCCTATTAAAAAGCAACAAAATACCTCATTTAATAACTGAAACCTTGCTTGAGAGCTCAATCTCTGACCTGAGCTTGTCCAGCTCCTGTTCCCGCAGATCCCTCAGCTGGTTCTCTATGCGGGCATGATCCATGGCGCTCAGCTGTCCGGCATCCCGCTCATTGCATTGCACTGACTGCGTGGGCGCCTCATAAGTTCGATGGTATTTATTGCTGTGATCGTAGAACTGAACCCGTCCTCCTCCTCCTCCGTTCTTGGGGCCCTGCTGAACAGCAGAGGAGGTGGCGGATACCGTAGACTGGGTGGCGGCGCTTGGAGCGGCTCTCACAGCGGCCACTTGCACTGGCTGTGGCTGCTGTGTCATCATTTGCTGATGGTACATCGGCTGGGGGCCTGGCATGGGATATGGCATGGCATAGGGCACTGCGTAGGGCTGTGGCGGATACATGTGCATATAGGGCTGAGCTTGTGGGTGGGGATGAGCTTGTGGGTGAGGATGAGCTTGTGGGTGAGGATAGGCTTGTGGCATCTGAGGATTCGGCATTACAGGCATTTGTTGTTGAAAATTCGCTTGCTGGGGAATGGGTTGCAGGTTCCGCAAAGGTTCCTGCTCGGTAGCCGGCCTGGTCGATGAAGACGACTCCTCTACCACGGCATTTACTCTTGGGAGTGTAGGCTGTGTAGCCTGAGTCTTTCCCTTTTGATGCCTGAGGATTCCCGGATCGATAACCTTGGCCGGAGGTGGATTTGTTCTTAAACCCACTCTTTTAGGAGGCTGCGGCTGGCGAGAGCCTAAAATGGATTTCTTGGGTGATCCCATCACCGTTTTTGTCGTCGTTTTGGTAACTATAGTAGCAGTAGCAGCAGGAGGAGCTGCTTCCACTTGAATTACGGTTTTCTTGGGACTTGCTGGGGCAGCTTCAGCCACCTCTGGCTCCCTCTCAAGCACTGGTTCGCTTCTAATGGATGTCATGGTCTCAGTTCGTCGGACCAGGTCGGTGATTAGGGTGAAACGCGGTCGGCGTTGGGTCTCTGTCGGCTCTGGACCCTCGTCCTGATTGGGTCTCACCACATGGCTGAACTTGCGGTTGGTTTGCATGAACCGATCGTTGATCTCCAGGCCGCGACCCTCGTTTCCGGTTTCGGAAAGCGAATCATCGTCTTCCACATCCAGGATTATGGGCGGTGTCTTTTGGAGCCGACTGTTGCTAGTGGGACTCTGGCTTTGCAGTATGGACGAATCATCATCGTCCTCGGAGGATTCCTCCTCCTCTCCGCTGCTGGCACAGCAGCACCGCTTGCGCTTGCTCTCATCCTGCTGTTGGCGACCCTTGCAGCCGGGCTTTTCGCAGCCACCAAATATGCGGTTCTCCTTGTTTTCGGCCCGCAAAATCGGGGTCTGAGTGCCTGCCGTGGCTCGTCCGTCCATATTTAGATTTTCTCCGGTCGTTGCTACTATCTGTACACTGGTTTTACCCTTTAGCGACGACCTTTTCGCCGCCTGCTTGCGACAGTTTTTAATTTTTTCGATTTTCTCCAGCCGCTCCTGGGCGGTACGTTCGTTTTCCTCCCTTGCGGCGCGATGGGCGGCGCCCACCTGGAAAACGGCCGAGCGGTAGTCCTGGTGCTTTTTGGCCAAAACATTCTCGCGCCACGCGTCCAGCTCCTTCTGCCTGACCTGCTCAAGTTTTTCGAGCTGCAGCTTCTTCTCGGTCGCGACTTTCTCGCGTATTGTTCGGGCCACTTGGTTGGAGGTCACACGCACCTAGGGCCGAAAAAGTGGGTCACATCAACATTGACCGTTGCGGCTGCTGCGCAATTAGCTCGGGACTCTGACTCTGCTGACTTACCTGCTGCAAACGGGTTATGCGACGCTGACTCTCTAGGTCTTTGCGCACCCGCTCTGGATCGTCCAGTCTGCTGATGGGCCTGCGGCCGAACTTTCCGTTCACCTTCATATGCAGAGCCATTTGCTCTAATAATATCTACAATTCTTATTACAACATTTACGCACACGAAAGTAAAACTAGTTTGAAGGGAAAATCAAACAACGACCGACTTCAAAAATTCCTCCAAAGGCCAAGCGTGTTTAGTGCGACCAGAGCTAGACTCGTAAAAATATACTAAAATATGCCGTGTCCTGTTGCAAAATATACCACTTTAAAAATACCACACGGTGTATTGGGTAGCAGTGCTGCCAAACCTTTGGGACATAAATAAGCTAAACTAGCTTATGTCTAAGTAGCTATTTTATTTCGAAGATTAATTTTGCCTTACCTTTTAATATGGTGTATGTGTGCGTTTTGGAATATCTTCAATACGGCTTAATAAAATTCGAAAATAGCTGCAATTCCCGATAGCAGCTATTTTCCAATTTATCCCGCATTTGTCAATCGAAAAACGCTAGATCTAGTGGGAAAATGGCTAAATTGGCATCACTGTTGGGAACAGCTGACGTTGTTTGGATTACGAGATAGTAAATACAAATTTCGAAATAATAGTTTTTGGCTGTGAACTCGCCTGAAAATGGCTTTCCTATTGAGACAAGTGGCCAGGACGGGCCTGCAGAGGTAGTATAACCTCAAACGTATATGGAATATAGCGTAATATCATTGATTTTCCTAAGAAATCTCCTGCTGATGCGGCACGCCTCCGCCTCTGCATCCGAAAATCCCGAGCTCAGTGTCCAGTTGAGCGAGAGTTGCCTGAAGCGACTCCGCGAGATCTGCGTGGACGGATCGTTTCTGCGGGTGACCGTCGAGGGCGGCGGATGCTCCGGGTTCCAGTACAAATTCGACTTGGACACAAAACTCAACGAGGACGATCGGTCGTTCGGCGAGGATCAGGCCAAGGTGGTGGTGGACACAATTTCGCTGGAGTACTGCAGCGGAGCCACCGTTGACTATCAAAGCGAACTTATCCGGGCTGGATTCCGGATGGTGGCCAATCCGCTGGCGGAGCAGGGCTGCTCCTGCGGCTCCTCCTTCTCGATCAAGATGTAGAGATACATAAATAGGCGCCTGTTACTCACTGTTTAAACTTTAGAGAATTATTTAATACACATATAATGTTCAGTTATATACACGTCGAGGGTGGACAACAACAAAACAGGCGGGGGCGGGGGCGGGCGTTCCCGGTTACGTTATTTTACAATAATATACAGTAAAGCAGCAGGGCGGGACTCGCGCTCGCACACTCCACACTCATTTGCAGGCAGCCAGTTGGTCGCTCAGGCTAATAACCTGCTCCGTGAGCACGCTGATCTGCTCCTCGTAGTTGATACGGGTCGTGGTCTAGGGGAAAAAAGGTGTAATTAAGTGATTCCTCAGGGAAATCATATAACAAACCCACCAACTCCTCTTCGAGCATTTGCAGGGCTCCCCCCAGGCTGGCCAGCTGCTCGTCCTTGGCCTTCAGTTCGTGCGTGGCATTCTCCAAGCAGTTCTGCAAATGCTGTGCCTCCAGCTCATAGGACCGTAGCTTCGACTCTGCCTGCACCTTGAGCCGCAGCAGATCCTCGAACTTTTTGCTGAACACACTGTAGATGAGCTGCTCCTTGGAGGGCGGCTCGGGGGGTTCCTGCAGGGAGTCACGCGCTCGCTGGCTGCCCTTGGTTTCGGGCTCCGCAGGCCGTACAGTCACGCCCGCCGCCGCCGTGCTGCAGCTGCACGGGGTGAGATCCTTGCAAGGGTTCGAGACGAATGCCTGGTGGAGCTTGGCCACCTCGAACTGGGCCCTCCAGTGCGCCGCCTCCCTTTCGAGTATAGCAATCCGATCATCCGATGTGGGTTGGGCACTGTTCGGCGGTTGCTGCGGTTGCTGCTGGAGATTGTGGAGTGGAGTATTGTCGCTTCCCGTGGCGCTAAGGGTGTCTTCGCTGCCAAGCTGTAGGAAAGGGAATTAGCTTGGAATTTTAAAGTTCCACTAGGGAAAAGTAGTTACCATGCTGGTTGCATCCATCAGCTTGGTTTCCAGCTCGCTATTCCTGTGCTGCAGCGTTTCCACCTCTTTTCGCAGCCGCTTTTCCAGCTCGTTCTGGTCGCCGATTCGCTTTTCCAACTTCTGTTCGAGTGACGCAACGCGCTCCATGTGCAGCAGCAGGTCCCGCTGCTTGTCATCAATCTGTGGGTGGGTGTGAATGGGATACCTAGGTCACTCCCTTATGCAGCAGCTCAACCCTCTGGCTTACCAATGACGTCAGCTGCGCATTCTCCATGATTTTCTTCTGCAGCTCCTCGAAGATGAGCGCTTCTTGGGCGGCATTGGCCTCGATAGCCGCATCCGCTGGGGCATCGCCGAGAGCTTCGGGATGCCGGGAACTACCCAGCAATCCCCGCCTGCCGCCCGCATCCTTGTCCTTCTTCTTGCGCTGCTCGTTGAGTGAGATTTCTTGTTGCAGCTGCGACACGCGCGACTCTAGCTGCTTGTTGCGGAAGCCCAGGGAGTCGACTTCCTGCTCCATGCGGCGCAGTGATGTGGCATACTGCTGCAACTGCTCCCGGAGGCCTCCCTCTTTCGCCTGTTCCTTTGCGTGCTCCTCCACCGCCCTCTTCAGCACCGTCGCCTTGGCACGCAGCTAATCAGAGCGTTCGAAATGGGGATTAATTAGATTAATGGGCGTTAACTGTTGCTGCTTCGGTGGAGGAATTTCATACCTTTGAGTATTCTGTGGCCAGTTTCTGGTACTTGGCCTCCGGCACTGTGGCCTCCATGGCGACCGGTTTCTCTGCCATTCAGGCAGCCTGTCGGCAGTTGTCTGTTTCAGGCGGCGGTGTACTTCTCACGGTTTTCAGCCCAATTGTTTAAACAAAAAAGAGCATAAAAAAATATTTGCGTTGGCCCGCCAGTGTGACCATACTTTCAGCCTATATTGTATGCGCCACAACAACAAGTCGCGTTAGGAAATGCAACATGGCGATGGAAAAGTTATCGAGTTTCTATCGGATTTGAATTTAGATTGTAACGGACCGAAAACTTATATAGAGAGCCTAGAGCTCAATGTTACTATATTCTGAATTTTTAATACAAAAATAAAATACAAATAAAAATACTATACTGGCACTGAACGTAACCTCTGGTTTGAAAAGGTAAGAAGAAAATTTTGAAAGTTACATATGAAGCAAACAGCGTTATGAGGAAGGTTCTTTAAGATACATCTCCCTTGAATATAGAATTTGGATTGTAGTTTGCAAATCTAAAATTTATCTTTCGTTCAGGCCACGGATACTGGTTACAGGGGATCCCTCTGGATTACTCCTTGGGACCCATTTTCCGGAAGGATAGAGCCTTGCTTAGGAACCCGTCAATAGACCAAACCGACTTCGATTCGCCGTTTGGCTTCTTTGAGGTGAATGCTGGTAGCTGGAGATCGCGAATGGCATTGAACCAGGCTTTTTTGGCATCCGCCTTTAGTTCAGCTACCTTCGATGCATCTTCCTCCTTCTGCTTCTCTAACGGGTTCTTGATGTTGGTCAAGGCTGGATTCTGGATATCACTACGGGTCTTCCAGAAGCAATGAATCATCATCTTGGCGGTATCGGTGAAGGACATGTCCTTGGGAATCATCTGGACCAATCCTTTCATCTGATCCATCCACTTGACTAAAAACTATTTAGAGTCTTAATTTGGTAATAATATGTAACAAATATATATAAGTTAAAATGTGGGAACTATTTTTAGGCCTTTGTCATGTCAACTGCTTTCATAAACACTTAATTCATATTTATTAGCGTTTTTTCCACAAATTGCCTGCCTAACCTTTGCTGTTAACGCTAATGACGTTTTATTTATACGAAAGAACTTGTTTAAACTTGGACTAATTCTGTAGAATAGTAATTAAAGCGGAGCTATTGAGGTGAAAAGTTTAAGCATCAACACCAAGTAAACACGTCGTAAATGCTCGCTTACTAATGACTCAGAAAATACGAATAATATACAGACTATTAACGACGTAGAACTTGTTTTTTAAATCCTTTATTAACTAAGTAGTAACATAATTTAGGTATAACCTAATAGGTAAGCGAAAGCCGGTTAACACTTAACTTAAAAATATATTGTCGAAAGGCACTTTCTCAAAGAGTTTATTCGACAGCTCCCGGAAGATGAGCCCGAAGCTCTTGGAGTAGCCAACCTTCAGCTCATTGAAGACCGTCTCCCAGTTCTCGTTCAGGAATCGATTCATGCCGTCGGAAAGGGTTTTGTCGTTGAAGAGATTCTCGAAATTCATGTACACCCGCTTGGGATCGAAGGCCACACGGTACTCCTTGAGGCGCATGTACTTGACACCATCCCGCTCGAAGGGCTCGCCGATCAGACGATGCTCGATCTTGGTATTGATCAGGGTCACGTTCGCCCTTCCGTGTCCCGTAATGGGCAGCAGCAGGATGCGGCCGGACATCTCGTAGTCGCCGATCATCTCGATGCGGTCCGTTCGGCTATCACAGATAATCAAGTGCTTGTCCAGATCGGTTCTGCGAGTTAAGGCGGAAGGCGGAAAAGAAATGATGATGATGCTGATGATGACTCTTCGATTTACAGCTGCTTGGCCTTGGTGAGACCTACCTGTACCGCTGGATCTTGCTGGTGGAGATCATGTCGTGAACCTTCACATTCTTCAAGGTCTGCCGCAGATTTATTGGCGCATTGCCGGCATCTATAACGAGTTTCTTCACGGCCAGCGGCTCCAGGGGCGGGATGCCGAACTCCTTGTTGCCTGCGAAACGAATCCGGGAGCGTTATCCAGCCAGCCGTTGTGATTGGAGAGTAAGGAGTACTCACCACTTTTCAGCAGCTGAATTGCCTTGTTCACGGCATCCACCAGGCACTTGTCAAAGTTCGCATCCCGCTTGCACTTGGGGAAGCCATCGGCTGCAAAAAATACAAGAGACAGACAGAGATCGGTTAAGTATTCGGTTCGATTTGGTCATGACATTGAGACATTTGGCCATCTCGCGGATTGCGGAAGTTTCCGGGCCTGCAATTGGGCCAGCCAGTCGACTGCTGGCCAGCAGCATCCGTTGGCGAGCGGCCAGAGTTCGTTGGCCACAGAAACTTGTTTGTAAACAAAACAAAAGAGTCCACGAATAAATAAGTTAAAGGCATAGCCCGCATATATGAGAAAACAGAAGTGAGCTAGCATATTTTAGTGGCTCAATGTCAAGTTGAAGCGCACGCTGCGAGGGGCCATTTATCATGAATACATTGAGGATTGAGACAAAGGCACTCATGACCTATGCCAACGGTGGTTTCATTAATCAGCCGAGCTACACTTGGAAAAAATCCACGCCCGCCGAGGAATGTGTGAATCAATTAACACAAATCATCAGTCGCTCGGTTACATATGTCCATCCATCGATATTGGTGTCACAAGCGGAAGCTTGGAGTGGATGTGGATCAGTGGTGGACTCGCTGTCTGTCTGCCAAACTGGCCTGGTCCAAGAGCAACCTGTTTGCAGCCGACGATGGCTACAATTGCATAACACCTGTACAGTGGGTAATGGGCTGGGGAAACTCCAAAAATGCAGTCCCCCCGATGACAGTGATCTTAATTTATTTGTTGCTATTTAGCAGCACGCGAATGAATGGTATAAAGTCGGTGTTTTATGGCAGTAAAGAAGAAAAAATCCCCTCATTAAACTGATTTATAATTTCGCAGTTAAAGCATTTTAATATACTTCTTAAAAACTGCTTCAACTTTTTGCCGGCTCATTATTTAGATTTTTCATTAACCTTAAATTTTTCTGCTGCTTGCTTAATGATCTTAAAAGTGGACTAGCAATTAAGGAATTAGATTAGATATTGCAAAGTGTGTTGGTCATTAAAAATTGTTTGTGAAACTTGTTGCAATAATTTTAGCACTTTAAGAACCTTAATCCTGTGATTCCCCTCTCTAAGAAAAGTCTAGGGTCACAAATACATTACTTTCAACGACTTTAATACTAGTATTGTTCCAAAATGTTTGGTTTGACTCCGAAAATATTAAGTTAATGCTTTCTAGAACCCCGACTAAGCCGGTGTAACTCCCCGCCGGTGTCTACTGTACTTGCTGT
This sequence comes from Drosophila tani, assembly GCA_008042535.1. NCBI lineage: Eukaryota > Metazoa > Arthropoda > Insecta > Diptera > Drosophilidae > Drosophila > Drosophila tani. Next base: position 219,301 of record VNJO01010087.1, on the reverse strand, counting down.
AATCCCAAAGCGATTTGCATGCGCGTCTGCCACATTAGAGAATTTTACAGAGCCCGACCTTGAGGTCTGCAGGCCAAGACCCGAGGCCCAAAACCGAAATTAACCAGCCATAAACAATATCGATCACGTTTTAACCATCAATGCGCGGTGCCAGCTTGAGCAAATGTGTATATAGCCGAAGCGTTTGGGCCAAAGCAAATACAAATGATAATTTTTTGCACTTAGTCGTTCAAGTTTTTGCTCAGTTTTTATGTCTTTTTTCCCCCTTATTTTTTTGGCTTAGTACTTACGCAAATCTTGCGCAGTCGTTACAGTTAATTCCTGCGCAACAGCAGCGATTAGCAGCAGCAGTAGCGCGTATTTTGACATATCTCCTCCGGTTCCGAGGGGGGGAAGTACGAAATCGGATGCAGAAATTGGGCAACCTCTTCTTCTTCGATTGACACTCTCTTCGGTGGGACACAGCGAGCGCGCGCGAGATCCGTATCCGTATCGATGGTGGCTAGACGGTAGCGGTAACTGTGAGACGACAGGTGGTTCTGGCCGGCGACTTATCACTGTGTACACGGGATGCGTTCGCCGCTCGTCGTTTTATACCGAGCTTGAGCAGCGGCGCCGGCGCAGAAGCCAGCGTCCAACGTCCGACATCGGAAAGCTCCCGCAAATCGAACTCAATGGGTCGCTCAAGCTTTGGCCCATAAAGCGAGCCAGCGAGCGAACCACTTTTGCTTTCCGGCTCGCCGCTTTTGGCCATGCCAACCGGCCAACCGGCCACCGCTGACCGAGGAACCCCATCAACCCTGCATTGCCCTTTCATTTTCCTTTTCGCTGCGGTTCATTGAACTTTACATGCCCCTGTAATTGAGGGTCTTTCTTCCCAGCCCTTTTGCAGGTAGTAATATCGGGCTAAATGGCATGCATACAGCTTTATTGGCTATTCCATTAAATTGCAGGCATCACTGGCTAAAAGGAAGTCAAGTGGGCACTTTATGCCGCCAAGAGTAAATTCAGGAACTAGTTTTAATTGGGTCAATATTTGGCAACGATCGTGTGCTGAAATCAACACTCGAATTCTTGACATTCTTGTGGGTTTGTTGAATTGAGTAATTCCCAGGCTACTGGGAACTGGAATATTAAGTTATTAGCTTAAGATTACAGAACAAAAAAAGGCTTACTACTTTTATTAATTGGGTTCAACTAGATATAAACCATAATTAGAAACTAATTATAATGATAGATACAGAACGTGTAAAATCGTTAGCCTTTTCTTTGTGACTAATAATATATTTTAAATAAACTAATAAGGTGACTGGTAAATCAGTTCATGTTCATATTTAATGAGGTTCTAATAAGTAGAGGACAAGCATTTATTTAATAAGGTTTTAATAATTATAAATCAAGCATTTAATTAATAAGCTTGTAGTTATTACAAATCTAGGTCTACAAAAGTTTATTAATATTTAAATAATATGTAACTTCTAGCACTGACCTATGATGAAGATCATTTGATAGTTCTTTTACAACACTATCCCATGGATTGATTTTGGTGATTCTCCACTTTACTTCGTGGCAGTGCATTCAAGTTTGTTGCCTAAGTCTTTCGTTTGGCCAGCACATTCTTTTGTCTAACAAGGCGTCGATATATGGACAGGCACAGGCGATGATAAGTGCGTGAGTGTGAGTGCTTGGCCAAAAATAAACAGCCCAAGGACCTCGACATGTGTCTATGGAAACTGTTGCAATTGTTGTTCAAATATAAACAAACGATATGTGAGCCGGCTAACGGTTTGGTTCGATGATTCGGTGATTAAGTACCTGGTCGGGGCATAAGTGTGTGGAAACCGGTTGTCGTCAGTTGGCTCTTAACATTCTACGGGCACGCAATCCGGCTATCCGTGAGGAATCATAAAAAAAGAATATAATTATTAGAGATATTAAATAGGTTGATAGTGCACCGCTGTTACTGTGGCGAGAGAAGATTGCAAGATGTGCAACAAAAGCAGCCTCTAACTGTCCGCCCGCAGCATCCACGTGGCGACTGGATGTCGGTGACCTCATCTTCCCGACAAAGCCAACGACCTACGCAGTTTGTCAAGAAACCCAGCCTCAAGACACCGCCCAGATTTGGCCTGGGGCACTCCAGCACCGAGCTGGGTAACGACTTTAGTCGCCGGAACTCCGCTGCCACCACGGTGAGTCACTGCTCTAGCTGCAGTTGCAGCAGCTCCACCCAGCAACGACAGCAGAGCAGGGCCAAGGTGCTGCGATGGGGCTGGGAGCGAACAGGAGGTGTCGACACCAACACCAATGGCCACGCAACAACAACAGCAACCAACAACTACGCCTTGTTTACGGACAATCGGAGGCTTTATGAGCAGAGCGCATGCGTTGCCAGTCGCCAGACAACCCAAGGTCAGGGTCAGGTTCACAGTGGCAACTCATCGCTGTCCTCACCACGCCTCGTTCAGTACCCAACAAAGCCATCCACGGACGAACTGCAGCAGTTGCAGGCCTTGCAGCAGTTTCGCCTGATGAATGCGGGTGATTGCTTCAGCGACTGCCGGCAGGATGAGCTGCGACTCCAACAGGCCTATGATCAATTGAATAACTCGGATAAGTGGAACAAGAACAGGGCCAATGAGAGCAGGCAGCAGGAAGTCAACACGACCACACCCTATGCCCTGCGGCAAAAGTTGCTGCAGTTGAGGCTGCAGGCGGAGGAGAAACGCGGTCGGGGCACTGGTGCCATGTGTGCTCCCTTGGACAAGAGTTGTGCTTTAAGATATAATTAGTATAAGGTAGAATTAAGCTATGGAAATATTTAATAATATTAGCAGTAAGTTTGGGAATGAAATAAAAATACAACATTAATATTGGTACCTACATTTAAATGTAAAAATAAATATACAGTGTCTGATTAATGTATTATTTATTTTTGTAAAAAAAGAGCTAGAGTGGGGTACGCCTTTCCAAAGCCAAATGCATTAATTAGTATGAGGTAGAATTAAGCTATAAAAATATTTAATAATATGAGCATTAAGTTTGGGAACAAAATAAAAATACGACATTAATATTTGTACCTACATTTAAATGAGAAAATAAATATATAATGTCTGACTAATGTATTATTTATTTTTGTAAAAAAATAACTCTAGTGGGGTTTTATTTTGAATCGCCCCAGCCGGAACTCGAACCACGGTTTAACACGCGAATAACCTATTGAGACTACTTCGAGTGCGAGTGAAATAGATACTACATTTCAAAGCATTGTTATCCTTTTTTTGTTACCTGTAGATAAAAAATCCTTTCAAATAAATAAATAATTTTCCCAACTTAAAATAAATATAACCAAAATTACCAGATGCATGAGGATCTATAAGTCATGACACTCAAGTAAAACCACAACTCGAAATTCATTTTATTGCTAGTATGTATTTCACTTTTTTCTTTTAATAAAACAGTGCTATTTTGTTACAAGTGCTTCTTCATTGTGTTCATTTTGGTTTAATTTTTTTTTTATATATTTTTTTAATTGCCTTTGTTTTTTTTTTTTTTTGGTTTTTTACGTTTTTGCAACTTGCGCTTTGAATGCTTTTACTCATTATTTCCTCTTTGTCTTTTCAAATTTCCATCTTGAAATGAATTAAATTTTATATGTATTTAATGTTTTTTTTTGTTATTTTCTTTTTGTTTTTTTGTATTTTACGATATTACGTTTTAGATTTCGTATGTCTTGTGTGTTTGGGGGGTTTGAAAACAGCCGATGTAGTACTGGATACATATATAGTCGTAAATATACGTTGAATTCATTACAACATTGAACAGAGTACTAGAGTGTGTGAAATAGACGAGGACTCGCATGGGGTTTCATATTTCATATTCGTTTTTTTGCATTTAGCATTTAGCTTTTGTATTTGTTTTTTGGTTTTTTTTTCATAGGTTACGCGATTGTTAGTAGGTTGTCGGGGCGGGAATTATACAAACGAAACCATTTTGGGTAAGTTGCGTCAGGCAAGTGCAGCGCCTGCCTCGGATCGCTGCCTGCCCGGGCATAATACTTGTAATTGAATGTGGCGGCCTTTAGCACTAGAATGTACACCGACAGTGTAGTCGTTGAATGCAAATACACAAAGTATACGAGTACGAGTACAATACAAAACAGTGTCTGTTTGCTGCTGCTGCTGCTGCTGTTTACAAATACTTTATTACTTGTATATTTTTGTTTCGAATTTGCTGTGTAAATTTCGCATGTATTTAATGGGTCTGCTTTCCTTTCGAGTGGGCGGGAGGGCATAAAGTGGGGGGTAGGTAACATTATCTGCCTCGTCGCTGACATCAGCAGAGGGCACACAGTGCCGCTCAAAGGTATGCGCCTTAATTAACATAGCTTTTCCCAACGTAAACAGAAAAATCTAGTAAATATGTTTAAGAAATTAAATTTCGTTGCTAGAAAAATCAAAAAAATTAAAAATAACCTTTTTTAACGACCAAAAACCTATATATTTACATATTCCTAGCAGATATGCAACACTGCCATACGAAAGGTCAACAAAAAGCGTATCAATTCGCGTTTTATTGTGAGTAAACAATCTTTTTTGTTTGTTTTCTTAATTATTTTTTGGACTTTCCTTATCTGGGATTCGTGTCTGTGCGTGTTTGGATGGGGGCGTGGTGTCGTGTCGATGTGTGGTGTGTGTAACGCAAACAGTTTTTAAAAATATACACAATTGTTGTTTTATTTTAATATTTTTGGTGTAAACAATTCAAACTTATGAAGCTTGCAACTAATAAAATTGCTTCTTCTTCACATTTAAAACTAAGTAAACATGTATCGTCGATGTAAAAGTTTCCAAGACTCAAGTAATAATATTACAATAATAAATCGTGCCTCGGAGTACACATATGTAATATGCAGTGTTAAACTCAACTCGCACACTCTAAAAGCATTCCTCATACAGCTTAATTAACATAAAAGTTAACATATTTACCATTTGCTAGTGTTTTTTTCTTTTAGATACGCAACAGAAAAAGGAAAAAGGAGGGTGGGAGGAGCGAAAGATTGTTTAAAGTGCCGCCAGAATAAATTGCTTAAATAAAATGCTGTGCGAGAGAAGAGAGAAATGCAAAATAAAATACAACCTGTGCGTGCACTTTTCGTACCTACTGTACGGGTGATCCATATGCATTGTGAGTGTGTCTATGTGTGTGGTGTGTGGTGTGTGTGTTGGCTTTGCGCAAGGAAAAACTATGCAGTGTCTTACACTACAATTAGTTTGAACTAAAGTGTCTCGATTTGTGTTTTCTTTTCTTTTCTCGATTCCATTTTCCGCTTCATTATTTCCATTATTTCGTTTCGTTTTGTTTTGTTTTTTGTTTTTAAAATAAAAAATAGGCTAATTTGTATAGATTCATATATACCCCTTAGAACGTTGCTCACGATTCGATTACACGTATTCGATAGAAAACCAACTTTTTGCGCATTCCGTTGGATGTGGACTCGGACTCAAGCCACTCTCCCTATTTGTGTGTGGATGTGTGGCCTGTGGTGTGCTCGAGGTGTGTGCAGCGTTTATTTTTTCTTGTTTTTATTGTTGGCACCGCGTGGCGGTGTCAAGGGGCGTCCTGAGCTCCCAAAGTTGGGATAAACAAATCGTCGCTTGTCGGCGGGTTTCAATATCTGGAAGGAGCACATCAGTGTGTCGTCCACGGACATCATGGCACCTGCAAGGGGTATTGATTATTGATTATTGATTATTTTAAAGTGCGCATTTTCTAGGCGAGTGGAAAAATAATGGAAATGGAAACGGAATCTGGCTAGCTTTCACTTGCTGACGCCGGCCTATCGCCGAGATCAACGCTGACCTCGGTGCTTTTTATAGACGTCCGTAAAGGGTGCCCCCGTTTATCTCCGACTGAAGTCCAGCTGAGAGTCCAGTGATGAGTTGATGATCACTTACCCGCATTGTCGAATTCCCCGCAATAGTTGGGCGCCGAGAAGAGCGTCACCAGCTGACGCTTGGCAAAGAATTCATAGCCATCTTCCACCACCTGATGGGCCCGACAGATCAGGTCAAATTCGTGCTTCTGTAAAAATTTACCCACAACCTGAAAGCACCAGAAATTATCATCTTTTTGGATTAATTTTCGCAATCAAATGACTTACCTCCGCTCCGAATGTGAAGCTTACGCCGCGGTCATTCTCGCCCCAGCCCATGGTGTCCTTATCCGGGTCGGACCACAGCAGATCGCACAGCAGACCCTGGTCGGGCACGTCTGTGGGGCGCATGATGCGACGGATCTGCTCCATGGACGATAGGTCGGGACTCAGGCCGCCGTGGCAACAGAAGATCTTCTCGTCCACAATGGCCGCCACGGGCAGGCAGTTGAAGCAGTCCGTAAACGTTTTCCACAGCTTGATGGTGTAGCGACGTTTGCATTCGTCATAGAACCTGTCAATTGGAGGCAATTAGATGAGTAATAGGAAATACATAATTAATAATAATTACTTATATTAAAAGGCAATTACTCTGACATTTCTCATCACTTGGAACCATAAAACTCGACTCGAAACTCACCCGTAGATGCGGTTAATGCTGGCGCACTCGTGGTTGCCGCGCAGCAAGAAAAAGTTCTCCGAGTACTTGATCTTGTAGGCCAGCAGCAGACATATCGTCTCCAGCGACTGCTTCCCACGATCGACATAGTCGCCCAGGAACAGGTAGTTCGACTCGGGCGGAAAGCCACCGTACTCGAAGAGGCGCAGTAGGTCGTAGTATTGTCCGTGGATGTCGCCGCATATTTTCAGCGGGGCCTCCAGCTCGAGCAGGATCGGCTGCGACAGGAATATCTCGCGGGACTTGAGGCACAGGCTGCGAATCTCGCTCTCCGACAGCTGCACATTCTTGCCCGGCCGTGCTCCGCGCACTGCAAAGATGCAAATTGTGCTGATAAGTGTGGGAAGTGGGTGAGGACAGGGAAGGAGGAGGAGGAGGAGCTGTACGTACCCTCCAGCAGACGCGAGATAATGCTGTCGATGTTCATGATATCCGACATGTTCCTGGCCCGGTGCTGGTTCCTCCGCTCCGCTCACCGAATTTCGCTTATCCGCTGCCGCTGCTGTTTTCCGCTACTGTTATTTCCGCCGTTATTTCTTATGTATTTTCGGTATACGTTCGTTATGTATGTTATTTCATCGACGGGGACGGGGCGCCTGTGTGTGTGTGTGTGTGGGTGCGTGTGTGTGTTTTGTTGGAAATCGCTGGGTCTTCCGCCTCGGGTTCGCCGTCTACCGCGCCTGCCTGCTGCCTGGATTCACTGCCTCGGATGCTGACCCATGTACGGTTGGCTGCCTTCAATCGATTTCCACCGCTCCAGCTGCCTTTTATTGCATTTATTGCACGTTTTATTCGCGACGTACTACAATATTTTCTCCTACGTCAGTGTGACCAGATGAAAATGTTGCTTTCCCCCTAAAAAATCTCAAAGACTTAATATTTCCCCCTAAAAAATCCAGTCTTCCCCTAAATTTAAAAAATTTGTTAATTAAATCAAAACTCAATAAATTCGATTGATTTAATTTATCTATTTTGTATTAATTGCTATTTACAAATATATTTATGCTACAACGTTGTGTTAGTGACGTCGATTTACAATGCGAGCCGATAGCTTATCGATGGCTGCGAATGCACCTATCGTTGGGAGGCGGCAGTGTGACCGAAGCGGGCGGGTTTTCTTATTGGGAAATTTAAAAAATAATAAATAAATGTATTTATTCAGATTTTATAAAGAATTTATGATTTATTTCAAGGTAAAATGTATTATAATTTAAAATTAAAATAATTATATATATAGTTTAGTAAAAAATTTCGAAAATGTATCTTATTTCGAAGTTACTTTTAATTGTGTTATAAAAAAATATAAAATTCGGAAGAATCAATTATTGGGAATTTTAGCAATTTAATGTATTAAATATAATTTTAAATGTATAAATATTTTATTCATTTTTAATATTAACCTACAATTATAACATTCTCTTTATTTCAAGTTATCATCGCTGTCATTGAAGCTTTTCCCGCTGCTCAGCGTATTGAACATAACGCGCTTTCTGGGTAGAGGAACCGGCCGGGTGCTCAGTGCTGACTTGGAAACACCTCCTCGGGCTGTGGCCGCTGGCTTGACCAGAATTTCCTCCAGCCTGGCCTTAAAGTCCTGGCTAACCTGCCGTCGAGGACTTGTACTACGTGATTGGGGCTCTTCGCTGCTCTGCGACTGATCCTCCTCTACGTCTTCCTCCTGACTGGAGGCTAAATCCTCCTCCGACTTCTCCAATGTTCCCGATCGCTGCATTCGTTTCTTGGGCACCTCGATGGGTTTCAGCGGGGTCCTGTGCTTGAGGAGCACCTGGGCGCGTTCGGGGAACTTGGCAGAGCAGAGCTTCTCCACGAATTTGCGGATGCGATTCCGGGTGGCATAGAAATTGGGATATTGCTGAGGATAATTTTTATTTGCAATAAGGTATGTGTTTAAGTTTTTCCATTAAATTATACTCACCAACTTCAGTTTGTTGCGATGCTCGGCCAGCTCCGAGTTGACTCTTTTAAAGGAGGTGTGAGAAATACCTTTGGACTTCATATCGAAGCCGTGAGGCATCAACTTCCGGCTGACCAGCTTCCGGGCGTCCTTTCGGGTAAGTGGTTTTTGGGGCGATCTAGAAAATATCATGAATATTTTATATTTTAATGTTTATTCAATCAACGAACTTACTTGATGATCCTTTCAGGAGCCTTGACGGGTGTTGCCTTGTTGACTTTCCTGGGTGCTTCTGACTCGGAGGTGGACACTTCGGTGGCCTCCTCCTCCGTCAGGCTCTGCTCTTCGTCCTGCTCTCCCTCCTCGTGACTCAGACTCTCGCTGATGTCCGTGGCTTCCCTTGTTTCCTCTTTGCTAGAAATCGGCGCAGCAGGCGGTTTCGTATAGGTTGGATTACTGCCCGAGCTACCTGCACTTGGCTGCTCCTTCTCCACCGCATGTACCTGGACCTGGCTGACCATCTGGGAGATTGCCTTTGCCCGAGGCGCCTCTTCAATGGAGTATGTATCGTCGTCTTTTTTCTTTTTGAGAAACTCGCTCTCCACTTGCTTCCGGATGCGATCCATATTGGTTTCCTCTTTTCGGCTCACGGGCTTGGGTATTTTAGATGCAGCTGGGACAGCGTGGACATGTTGAGGCTGTTCCTTACTCTGCGTACTCAACTGCTTCAGCTCACGCTCCAGAGCGTCCAGTTTGTCCCTGTATCCCATCTCCATATGGTAGACCACCTCCTCCAGCTTGTGGGCACTGACCTTGCCAATCTCCGCCACCTTTTCGGTGAGTATGCGCTCCAGATCCTCTAGGCAGGGCGTGGCTACTCGATCTTCCAGCGGGGGTGTGCTTGCGGTGGCCTGTTTGCTTTGCTCAAGAGCTCGACTTAATACTTCCAGTCTCTGATTGATTTCCTAGAGGATATTAAGTGGGAAATTAGAAAGTTATTAAGATCTACTGTCACTTAATAAATAAAAGCCTACCTTGATGAACTGATCGTTGCTGTGCTTGAGCTGAACCTGCCACTCCTCGAAGCTCCTGAGTCGCTCGGCCAATCCTGTCATCTGCTCCTTCCTCTCGCTGGCCTCGCTCTCGTTTGCCTGTTCCTCGCTGCCCTCGTCCTTTTCCTTGTGCTCCGCCAGATTACTCTGGATGCCCACGGAGCGCTGCTCCTGGCGAGGACTAGCCCGCTTCGAACCCGTTCCCCGCTCCTTGATGTTCCGCTCGGCGGCATTGAGACGCTCCTTCAGCTGCTTTATCTCCAGCTCCATCTTGATGGTGTTGATCAGGTGCAGATCGGTGTCCTTATCCTTCTCCTTGTCCCTTCCCTGACCAGAAGCCAGACTCTGGGGCGAGGCAACGCGATGCTTCCGCCCGATGTGGACATTCAGCGCCTCATTGCTGATAAAGTTCTTCGGGCAGAGGTGACAGGGATAGACCACTTCGCGGATGGCCTCGATCTGGGTGATCCGCTTGTGCAGCTGCACCACCTCGTTGTGGGATTCACTAAGAGACTTCCGGAGCGCAGCTATCTCCTGCTGGGCCGTCGTGTGGGCCTCCTTCAAGTCCGTGGCACACTCGTCCAGGTAGGTGCGACAACAGAGAAGGTACTGGATGGCATACTGCGACATCACAAAGTACTTGGCAATGCCGCTGTCCAGGATGTGCGTCTCCAGTACTGTGCCAAGCGGAGCCTCCGAGAGATGGGCCAGAGCCTTGTCCACCAGCTCGAAGTTCTGCTCTCGGAGTATCCGTTCCGTTTCGTAGGAACCTTTGTAAGTTGATTAAAGGATATTATGTGGTAAATAGTACCAGAACTGTAATCTTTCTCACCCATTAGTCTCCAGTCCAGGGGGCCATCGCGATACTGTCGCAGCTTGAAGCCCGTTTCCCGGACCATCTGCGGAAAGTTGCCCTTGAAGCCCATTTCCAAGAAAAAAAATCGAAAGTTGTTTACTACGCCCTCGCCTTCTTTGTTTTGCTTCCGTTCTTTGTCAAAGTTCAGTTCCTACTGCTTTCGTTTTTCATTCTCCTATTTTTCGGTTGTTCGTTGTCAAGGTGACAAGGCGGCGTTGTCAGGACAACGGGTCAGGTTCAAAATTACGCCTTCGTCTGGTTTTTGGTTGAGAACTTGGCTTAGCGAGGGGTTGTTCCGGGTTTCAGCAAAGGGGTTGTTCTGGGTTGTTTTAGAGATTTGACATTTCGGGCTGTATAACAGAATAGAGTATAACAAGACATGTTTTGAGCTCATTTGAATATAGAAACTTATGTTTTTGTTTTACAAGCTAAGTATACTTTTAAAAATATTCAAAAGTAATTCTGTTTATATTAATGTATAAAAATGGATAAAATAATAATTTCGCTTAGGTAACTAAGTACCTTATCAGCTTTAAATAGGCATCCCACCTTATCTTATACATCTTATACTAACAACCCCATTTAAATTTAAATTCGGCGGGAACAGGTCGATAAATTCAGTATCCTTTCAGCTAAAACCCTTGACCACCGTCGAGCATCTCTGCCCGAGCATCTGTCAAAAGGCACAACTCAGTTCCAAGTAAACTCTCCGACCGTGAGGTTGTAGCGAAAAACCAACCGCAGCAAAAATGCTTTAAGTTGCAAGGAAAGAATTAATTAAAAGCAAATAAATCCGTAGAATAACCAGAAAACTGCAACAAAATGTGGCACTGGAGTTTGTTGTGTGTTTTCCTGCTGGTTCCATTGGCCAATTCCACGGGTAAGCATTGTAGGATTGTCTACCAAGTCTGCGAAAAAAATGGTGAAAATTCCGATGCCCTGATGCTGTATCCCCAATATCTGACAGATGTCAGGAAGCTGCGCCCTCGAAGAGAGCAAGAGCGGCGTCGGCGCAGTAGTTTGTTTTGGGAAATTTACCATTTGTTTGGGATATTTTTGGGACACTTTTCTCACCGAATTTCTCTGGTCTTCATGCAGCTCCCATAAGCTTTGAGGCGAATCCGGACACCAAACGTCTCTACGACGATTTGTTAAGCAACTACAATCGGTTGATTCGGCCCGTGGTCAACAATACGGAGACCCTGACCGTTTGGCTGGGTCTGAAGTTGTCCCAGTTGATTGAGGTGAACCTGAAGAACCAGGTGATGACCACGAATCTGTGGGTGAAGCAGCGCTGGTTCGACTACAAGTTACGATGGGATCCCGAGGAATACGGAGGAGTGGAACAGCTCTATGTGCCCTCTGAGCATATTTGGGTGCCCGACATTGTACTTTACAATAATTGGGATGGCAATTACGAGGTAACTTAGGAATCTGTTTACTTAATTCATATATTTAACTTTAATTTGTATTATTTACAGGTAACTCTGATGACCAAAGCCACTCTCAAGTACACCGGTGAAGTGTTCTGGGAGCCACCGGCTATTTACAAGTCTTCCTGCGAAATGAATGTGGAGTACTTCCCCTACGACGAGCAAATTTGCTTTATGAAATTCGGTTCCTGGACCTACAACGGTGCTCAGGTGGATTTAAAGCATTTGGATCAGGTAAGATGACTATTTCTGATTTAAATTAATAACTTATATTTAATTGAATAATTTTTTAGGTCCCAGGAAGCAACCTTGTCCAAGTGGGCATCGATCTAACCGAGTTTTATTTGTCCGTGGAGTGGGACATACTCGAGGTGCCAGCCACGAAAAATGAAGAGTATTATCCCGACACTCTGGAGCCCTTTTCAGGTAAGTTCGGTTATTTATTTATTCATTTATTAACTAAATATATATTTCCTATACCCAGATATAACCTTTAAGTTGACAATGCGACGTAAGACCTTGTTCTATACGGTTAACTTAATAGTGCCATGTGTGGCCTTGACATTCCTTACGGTGTTGGTGTTTTATTTGCCCAGCGATTCGGGCGAGAAGGTAAAGAACTCGAATCACTTTCTCCAACTTTATTGCTTGTGGCATGGTTTTTAAATCTTTCTTGCACCTTAAATTTAGAATGCAACTTTTCTGTATATATGTTTTGTAGTTCTAGCTCTAGATCCTTCTCTTTTTCAACTATTACCATTTTTATAGTATACATTTCATATTTGTTCAGCTTAAGTTTATTCAAATGTTGCCAAAAAAAATACATTTACTTCAATCATTTTATTCAACACTAAACTCCTTTTTATCAACTACCTATACACTGTGAAAAACAATACCACAATATACCTCTAAACTTTAGATAAGCTCTCTACCTCATATGCACCAAACTTAAAGCTCCTTTCAGTTACTTTAACTATCACTCCTTAATCTTTCAAGTCTGCTATCCTAAAGCTGAGCTCTTGCACTCTAGACTCCAAACATTCGACAAAAATTGTACATTGGCTTTCCAAAAAATTCCACAAAAGAATATTCAAAGCAAAATTAGAAAACTAAATCTTTCCTGAGGAGAGCTCAACTTGCACTTCCTGGTCTTTCCAAAACTCTAACTTTCTCTATTTTATGATCAAATTTTTCAACTAATAGATAATAACATAATGCTATGTAGCTTATTCTATATAACCATCCCAGATATCAGCTCCGAATTCGCAGCGGCGTTGCTCTCTGCATTTTTTTGAAAGCAGCACACATATATTTACGCCCAATATATATATTATATATACCAGAATATCATTTGTGCTGTCCCGAGTAGTGAAATCTCATAACGTAAATTCTCATCGAATGCATACAAATAAAGTCCAATCGATATCGAACCGAAATCGAACCGAATCGAATCGAATTCAAAATGCCAAAAAGCCACTCGCAAAATTAATCCATATCGCCGCGTATCTTGTAATTGAGCAGCGCACTCACACTCACACATACACATCTATAGGACATCTGCATTCGGCACAGGCACACCCACACCTACACCAATACAACCACTCCAACACCTCACAGATACACTCACGTACTGGACTCGTGCAGTTTGTTGTTATATTCCATTTGTCGTTGCCTTAGTGTTTGTTCGTTCCATTCGTATCGCTCGTTTGCTCTCAAGTATCAGTAAATGCTCCACCACCAGATAATGATATATAAATCCGATGTTTTATCAGTCATACAAAGATATAAGACGGCATTTAATGCACCTATATTTTGGGATCTATAAGCAAGCCTTAAAAATATTTTTCTGTCAAGATAAAAATTGGCCTTAAAGCACTAAGTACAAACTTTAACAGAACTAACTTAGAGTCCTGGTAACATTTAAATTGAATTAGCAAAGGATAGCTGCCTAAATCTGGAAAAAATATTAAACGTCATTCTTTAGAGGACTTGCCACAGGATTAGTTTTTGGTTAAGCCTATTATAAAGCAGAAATTTTAATTATGCCTTCAAGGAAATCCATATTTAAAAGATTGTGCAATATAATGGTACTAACAAAATTATTGGTAAACTATTTTACCGATTACTTATTGGCGTTTTAAAAATATATTTAAAATCACAAACCATTTTTGTGTCATTCTATTATCTTGAATTAAAAATAAAACAAAATAAGTTAGAAATAAAATGAAAACGTCGTCAGGTCTGGAATCAATTGGGACTTAATTACTTTCAAAACTTTCCCAAACAAATAAATACATAAGTGTTACAAAATACCCAATTTTTTTGTTATCGACACACATCAAGATACACGCAGAAAAGTTTTCATGTAAAAGTAGAAAAATGCGCTTTGTTGCTTTGTGTTTTTTTTTTCGTGTGTTGATTGTTTTCGTCTAAACTTGGAATGATTGATTGTTATGGGGGGAGTGTCCGGGTTATCCTGTAGATTGTGTGTTCGCGAGTGTGATAGTTGCGGGTTCCTAGCTTGGTCACAGCATACGCGATGCGGTCCTTTGGTACATATCCTTTGGTTTCGTTTGTAACAACAGTTGCGTATTTTATTTAATATATTCACTTTTATTTTTTGTGGCAGGCGGCAAGCATAGAAAATCTGTGGAAATTCCTTGCCGCGGCCACTCCTGTTTTTGTACAAGTAATTAAAATGCAATGAGCCAAATTAATTAAAGCAAATTATGTTGGATTGTGTTTTTTAATTTGGTTGTTGTTTCTGTGTTCACTGTCGTTGTTGGTTGATTGTTGGTTTGATTGTTTGATGGTTCGTTCGTGTTCTGTTGGATCGAGTGGCCGAGGGATGTCGAGAAGAGGAAATTGTGTAAACATTTCGTTGACAGGTTACGTTATGTATTTCAATACTCGTGTCGTTGACCGTGTTTTTCCTGCTTCTGGCCGAAATTATCCCGCCCACCTCGTTGGCGGTGCCCCTGCTGGGCAAGTATCTGCTCTTTACCATGATACTCGTCTCGCTGTCCGTCTGGACAACGGTCTGTGTGCTGAATATCCACTTCAGGTGAGTTCCGACTCGGGGGAAGTACTCTCGAGAAAAGACGGGGTAAGACCAGGTGATAATTGCCCCCCGGCACAGATCTCCTTCCACGCACAACATGTCGCCGCTGGTAAGGAAGCTTTTCCTTCACTTCATGCCCAAGCTGATGATGATGCGCCGGACGCAGTACACCCTGCCCGACTACGACGACTCCACTCCGAGCAACGGATACACAAACGAGATCGATGTGCGGTAAGTGGCATATATCTCGAAATTGAATGTAAACACTTGACTTTCGACTTTTCTCCGCCGCTTCTCCGCTTTTTCCACTTGCGTGGTGGTTTTTCCCCCACAGTGACAGCATCAGCGATTTTCCCAGCGAGTTTAAGGACAGTCAGGACGGCGCTTACGATAATGGCATGCAGAACTCTGTGGGTGAGTGCGCGAAATCTAACCATAAAACACACAAATATTTTGCATGCCCTGCAGCCCCAAATTGAAATCAAATATAACGCTTCCAAATAAAAAAAACACATGACAAATAATGTAATAAAATGGGAAAAAATCCCATGAGATGATGCTGCGCTTTGATGACAAATAACGCTTACGCGGTCCAAATTCTAGCAGGGTCGCGGTCAGCAAATACTAAAAAAGGGGGGACATCAAAATTGGTGGCTGAAGCTTTATTCTTTGGATCTACGCCCCTGCTGCCGAATGTATTTTGTACGAGATCATAAAACAAGCCAAGCGCAAGGAAAAGAGCGCTCGAAATGGCACAACGATGTTTTTATGCATTTTTTTATACTATGTACATAAAATGTATAATAATATGACGAACTGCTTCGATAAACAGATTAAATTAAAAGTAGCTTGATGTGTCACAAAGTTTAAACTAGCTTATTTTTACTGCAGAATAATATTTATAAAAAAAATATAGAAACCAATAACGTTGCTTGTAAAAAATTCTAGATACTCCTTATACAAATTAATCCAGAAAAATTTTAAATATACATTTATTTCTTTGTTCCATTTGTATTTAATTTTATATTACTTAAATTATTTATGTTAATTTCATGATTTTCTATTGCTATTTTTATTTATTTATTTGTAGGTACCTTGTTTCCTTTTTTTCTTTCACTCCATATATAAACTACTATAAAATTGTACACTTATTAAAGTTAATAGTTCAAAGTTTCGTATTTATAAATAAGAATTTATTTTTTTAATCACCTTATCTTTCTGACAAACTGTTACCATTTGTATCCAATTTTTAAATATTCTTCCATATCTTTAAGTATCAATATTGTGTATATGGCACAGCCTATAAATTATCTTTGCCGGGCACAATCAAGCTTCCTGGCCCTATTGGCTTGAGGCGTTAATTTGCGTCCTGGCAAAGGCCAAAATATTTGTCTACCCATAAAAGCGTAGATGCACACATGATATAATAATACATATATACACATACTTGTATGGCCGATGGGGAGGAATTTTCTCGAGTCTCGCATTTATTTATTATTCCAATATTTTATTTCAATTTTTCGCAATTTCATGGCGGAAACTTGACAGATTCTGACAATGTGATACCGCGCAACTTAACACCCGAAGTGCTGCAGGCGTTGCGTGCGGTCAGATTTATTGCGCAGCATATCAAGGATGCCGACAAGGATAACGAGGTGGGTACACAGCCCTGCTTATTTTTGTTGCCCATTTTTATTGACGCGTGGCCGCGTCTCCTCCTCGAGGAGGATGTGGAAAAGAGGAGGCGAGTCCTTGGCGTTGTTATTGTTTACATTGCCATATTTTCGGCGTCTGGTGGGAGTCTTTTGCCTCCGTCTCCATCTTTTTTTTATTATTGTTTATTGCCCTTAACTTCGACTTGAATGCATTGGATGGAGCCAAGTCCCAAATGTGCAGCAAACAATTGTAAAATATTAAATCATAACTTTATATTTTTATTGCGATTCAAGTTTATTGAGAGCCAGCCGCAGGGCCATATTTTATTAGCCCCCCAAAAAAAGAAGATGAAAAAAAAAAAAACGTGTATAAAACCAATTTCGTTCAGCCGCAAAAATGATACAGCGAATGATATTAAGAATCTATTTTTTATTGCCTCGCCTCGCAGATTGTCGAGGATTGGAAGTTCGTATCGATGGTCCTGGATCGCTTCTTCCTCTGGCTCTTCACGCTGTCCTGTGTGTTCGGGACCCTGGCCATCATCTGCCAGTCGCCCTCGCTGTACGACACCCGCGCGCCCATCGACCGCCAGCTCAGCGAGATTCCCCTGCGCAAAAACAATTTCATGCTGCCGCCGGACATCGTCCGTCAGGTTCTGACTTAATTGGGGTCTCAGGGTCCTTTACCAGGGTCCCTTACCCTGCTCCCGCACAAGTTAACAATGCTTCCGAGGCTTGGAACTGTTTTTATGGATTTCAATCGAATCAATCGACTCCGCACGGAATATTGATACGATTTATTATGTTTATCACTCGGCAGTACTTATTGTAAAACCAAATTAGCAATTAAAGATTCACAAAATAAATGCAAAATCCTCTTAAAACTGTTGCAAACTCATTTTTAATAAAACTTAAGCTCACTTTTATAATTTTATGTGTGGAAAACACTTTCCAGTTGCTGCTATCGGGCTTAGCCACAATGACATCTGTTCTGGCGCTGTTAATTTTCAATTAAGGGATGACTTTTCAAAGTTTTTCGTGGAAATAAAACGTTTTCCTCGCAAGGACCAAACAATATGGAAGGAACTTCGCATTTGCTATGTCAAACAGACATTGCGCATACGCCACGTTGGCTGCCTAAATAATTTGCAGTATCATTTATTTGCCTCCCTTCCACCGTCTCCTTGGCCTTTGTCTTTCGCTGGCTGCCGCATTAAATTAGAAAGTTGAAATCTCTTGGCCACGCATTCATCAACATGTGCAGGTCCTGCCGGCAAAGGACTTTCACTTCAGCACTGTCAACAGACATAATTTGGTAAGCACTTTGACTGGCAGGGGAGCAGGATAACATTATATAAAGCGTGTTGATGATGGAAAACGGCAGGAAAAAAAGTGAGGTATTTTGGCATTCCCTCTGTGTCGAAGCAAAGACACTCTAAGCTGGAATTATTTTAAATTTTTTGGACTTTAAGGAATGAGTTTTACTGTGTTCTGATAAGTAAAAATACCATTTTAAGATTAAAAGAAAATATCATTGTTCTTTAAGGTTTTTTTTAGGAAAATATTATTCGGGAGACAAATTATTTTAGAGTATTTTATTTTAGTATTAAAAGATTTTTAATTTTTTAGACTAAGGAAATTGTTCATACTCAATTTCTTTAGAATATTTCTTACCTAAATTTGTAACTGTAATACTATATTTTATGTTTAATAAAATGTTACTATACCCATTCTTTGATACCCTTTCAAGTTAGAGTGTGATCCAGATATTATTAAGATTTGCTTAAGGATTTCAGGCTGCCACCCAACCCTCTATCTTAATGTCGTTTACTGAGTTTCCTTGCCGTACTTTATTTTATTTTTGGCATTCTCTCTTTTTTGTTGGCAGTTTTAAATTAGAAAAGTTTTTGCCAGATTTTTGTTTTACATTTTTCATATTTTCTACGGGCCGTGCCCCGCTGTGCATGTTTGTCGCTGTCCTTATTGTTGCTGCCACTGCTGCCGCTGCTGCTGCTGCTGCGTCACATGCGTAGCTCGTGGAGGCACCGAGGAGCTGTTCCTTTGGTACCTCCACCATCTTCAGCTACCCCTCCATGGCCTTCTCCATCATCATCAACATCAGCAACGGCTTTCGTGGGACCGAATCCACTCCCGACACCAGCTGAGCTGCAGAGCCGAGAACCGGGCGAAGTATGTCATGTTAATTTCTATTTGTTTGCCATGCAGAGCGGCAAACTTGTCCCGGGTCCTGTATTTTCTACGAAAGTCCTATTACAGTAAAGGTCAGATGTGAATAACAGGTCCTGCAGTCATTTTCTGGAAATAAATCTGGAAAATAAGAGCAACTGTTGCGATGTAATTTGACTGTTTTACCCATTATAAAATCGTACAACTAGGCAGTCAGGAAAGGAGTCCCCTATTAGTCAGTGTCCACTGTCGTGATATTTGCATAAAGCCGCAAAGTATGCAACACATTTTCGGGCACGAGCTAAAGTTCAGCAAAGCACAAAACAATATGCAAATCGTCCAGTCAACCCCGGTCCAACGTCACCTCGCCGGGAAAAAGGGGCATCGAGGAGATTTTCGGGTCGGGATCAGGACCGAGGGCCCCTTTTTTTTCATCTTCTGTTTTTGGTGCCATCCCTTCGGCTGCATGTGTTAAGCGACTGTTAAGTGACTTAAGCCCAGTTTACACGGTCAATTACACCGCAAGCAGAAGAAAGCAGCCAAGGGGGAAACGGAGAGTGAAATGGCCCTGGAAGCTAATTAAAAAACGAGTTGCGCAACGGAAATCAAAACCATAAACTAAGCTGCCGCAAAGGAAATGCAGCGTGGATTGCATCCAGCCAACAGCCCAGCAACCCTGCAGTTCTGGCCAGGCCAAGATTGACTTGAGCCGGGCGAACTCGGAATGGCCAAATGGCCATTGGGAGAAGCACGTGCGATGCTAAGTTTGGCCAACCAACTAACCAATACACACTCGTGCGCACTTGAACACTAGGAAAAATGCTTTTATCTTAGAACTATATTATTTTATTACAATTATCCTGCTGAGAAAAGTACGTAAACATTATATTTTGTACATAGTACATAACTAACTATAGTAAATTAAGAAGAGTGATGAAATACTTTAATTTCTTTATTTCTGGTTTATTTAAATTTCTGACAGTGCACTCTAACACCCAAACACTCTAGAAATGCACTCGTGTGTCCCTGTGACCGGCGGCGTGACAGGAAAAAATATATACTAAAGCCAGAGAATTGCTACATTTGACCAAAGGCACGTCAATTAGAGTTTTTTACGGGGCGTGGTCCATGTGCGAATGACTTTGATGTGCCAAAAGGGTTTAGCAGAACATGTATCTGTGTGGGCAACCTCGTGGGTGGTGAAAAACCGCAGCGGGGTGGCTTGTTCATTTTCAGTTTGGTTATTTATTTAATTTGAAAGCAATTCCCTGTTTGTTTTCTGGGTTTTCTCGGTATGCCTGTGCTTTTTTGGGCTAAGGCTGCCGGCGATTGGTGAGCCAGTTTTGAATGATTGTTGGCTATACATTAACCCGTGTGTGTTTCTAGGGGGCTTAATTCTGTCTGGAAACTTATGCACTTAGTTTGTGAAGAAAGTTAATGTAGCAAAACTATATTTTAAAGTTTTTCCAATGCTTAATTTTGGCTACAACCCATTGGAAATTCAATCTTTACCGAGGAGAAATATTTGCACCAAAGTTAAGCTCCTTTTGTAAATTGCAGGAGGTTTATTTACTAAAAGTTCTCTTACAATTCCCATGCCTGGCTGGCTTTTTCGCCTTTAAACGCTTATTTGCAATAAAATTGCATTATTCGCCTGATATTCGAGTTAATCCTGATGTCCTTGTAAGCTTGATTTGTTGGGGTCATTGGCGGGTTTAAATAGTTAAGTCGAGGGTCCCTTTCGACTGAAAAGTTCATTTCGCAAAAGAACAAAGCGGCGGCGGTAGAGACAAACATATGGGCGAGAGTGTATGTATTTGTGCAATGATAAATTACAAAATTCCTGCCGCTGGCAAAAGGCATGTGTGTTTGCGGCAGTGTGAGTGACCCCAGGACCAAGATGAGGCCACAGAGGCCATTTTGTTGTTATTAAGTTTGCCTTTTGCCAGTTTTCTACCCAATATATATATCCATTTCTTTCTTTTTTTTTTAGCTGCACATGGCTTTTGTCTATGTGGTGTGGCGGGAATAGCGAGAGAGGGCAGCGGGACCGGAGGGAGGCCCGACAGTTGTACACTGCGTGAAATTAATGATGCGCCAAAGTTCTGCTTCTTCGCCGGCTTCATTGTTGTGCAGTCGAAATGGCAACGAAATGTCCACAAAATGTAGGTCTAAAGACGCTTTTATTAATAGTCCTGGTACGTGGTCACGATTAACTGCCATTTTACGCACTCGCACTCGTCCTGCCACTCCCACTTTTGCCCCCAAAGCCACTGCCCCCGCCCCTCGATGCCTCGATGGGAAGTCTTAGCCTTTTTGAAAGCTTTTTGCTGTTGCGTAAGTCAGAAAGTCTCTCATCTCTCTGGACGTCGACGACGCATCCAGGGGCTGTGTGTGCGTGTGTAATCTGCGTGGGATTTGGACACGACTTTACTTAAGTTCATAAAAATTCTATTAAAGGCGAAAAAGCTTATCATTCGGGAGGCAAGGACGACACGCCTCTTTTCTGTCCCCCCTGCCGGCATGGCAAAGTATTTAGTTAAATGTTCTGCAATCCATAATCACCGGGATCATTGATAAGGAGATTGTAATTAGCTCTATAAATTGTCCAAGGCTAGAGGTCAAGGATCTGATAAATTCTATTTAAAAATATAGAGAAATATTTTAAATTATTATACTACATCTATATTCATTTTGAAAACTACAGCTTAAAACACTTATGATGATAATAACAACTTTTTTGGCTTCTAATACTGAAGAGTTTTCACGGCTAGAACATCCGCTTGATTGAAGACCCATCTCTATGGCATTGTCCTGCTGCCAGGACAATCAGAGTCGACTGCTTTTAATAACATTTTTCACTGCGCTCCTTGGCCGTCTCCTCTTGCACTTTTTTCTGTGCCTTTGTCTTTCGGTGTTTTTTGTCGCTTAAGTGGAGGCCCCGGCGCTGTCAAGTGCTGGTGCCACGCCCCCACCACCGCCACCACTGCCGCCGCCTTTTCCGCCTAGCCGCCCACCATTTTACATGACATTTTAAATTTACGATTTACATTAAATGGCGCAATGCAAGAGCAACAACGGGGCCAGCACAAAAAAAAAAAACGAGGGAATAAGTACAACGAGTGGTTGTAAAATGAAATTGCTCAGCCGCTTCAAGAGGCTCAGTAGCTCTGGCCCAATCCCCACACTTGGAAAAATAACAGGGTTTGGGGATATCTACGGCCTTGAAGTGTTTGTCCTTTAATGATTTCTACTACTGAGGGTGGACTTGCCATGATAAAAATTTTATATGAGTATTTCTATCTGAAAAAAGGAAAATATAAAATTTCGTATGTAAATTATTATCATTAAATTATTATACCAATTACATACTTTATAAAATATACCCGATATAAAGTTAAATCAAATTATATTAGGACCAAAAACAACACAGTTTTAAAAACAGATATTAAAGAAGTTCTCTAAAAATGAGAAGTGAATTTTCAATTTTATTTATATTCAATTTTTTGCGTATCAATTTGTATTTTTTTAATTTTTTTGGTCTGTGTATATTTACTCCGCCCAGACCCTCCTCCACTTCCACCTCGCGCTTTGCGGTTGTCTGCCTGTCCTCGAAATACAGTTAAAAACCAATTTCGTGTATGTAAAATATATCAACTATATATTTAAGTGGCTCTTGCGCTGCTGATTTCGTATTTCCTTTGCCTCCTTATTTTTTTCGGGGGATATCCTTTATTTGTATTCTTCTTACTTGTCGCTTGTCAAGGATAAATGCATTAGCGGGCGTAGCAATTTACACATTAGGGCGTGACAAAGGGGCGTGGCCATGGGGGTGTGGGCAAAGGTAATATATGAGTGTGGAGTGGGGGATGGCATTGCGGGGTTGCGAGGAAATACATTAGGGATAGGAAATCTATTCGGGCCTCGGCTTTTAGCAAACTGAAAATGAAATCGTGTTGAGCAATCACATAAATTCACTAAGGGAAGAGTGGAAAAGGATGGGAGAAATAGCGAAAAAATATCTGGATTTAAATTTAATTATTTTAACCAAAATATTTCACAAAAAGCCATTAATTATCCCTGCGAATTTCCCTTTGCATAATCACAGCCTCTCCTCTAATCTGTACAATCTCATAAATTTCCTAATATTTTAGGCAGTAACCCGAATAAATCTGCACCAAGGGCTAATTAAACTTTGTGCCTAGAAGTCTGTTTTTATTATGATTCTTGATGAGCCGGCCGAAAATGTTGGCAGTTAAATAAATAGTTGTTTCGCCTTGTTTCGTACACACACACAGACACACAGACTGACAGCCAGGCTGGCCCACCTGTCCACACACTTGACGTGTATTTCCGTTTCCGTTATGCGAAAACTTTTTTTGAGGGAACTCTGAGCTCTAGCCCCCCTCCCGTGTCCTTTTCCCTATCCCTTTTTCATGTCGAAGTTGTTGAGGGGCGAAAGTTTTACGTTTAACATTTGCGCCGCGCAAAAGTTGAAAAGTTTATCCCAACACACAGACGGACTAACTAACTAACAGACACCTACCTACCGGCAAACACCTTGGCTCGCACACCTGCACACACACATGTATGCTGATTAGCGCGGGCCGTGATTAAGGCTAAGGAAAACGTGCCAAAGGCTTGGCGAGTGGGCGGGCGGGGATCCTGGATGCTGGATCCTGGCAAACTGGCGCTTAATTAAATTTAACAGCTGCTTAATTGCACTCCTGCCAGAGAGTAGGCGCGAAGGGCGAGCGGGGGACCTCCTTGCTATTAATAATTTTGACCAAAAACGCTAATGAGCCAAAATCAACTTAACTTTAGTTGGAAATGGCCCGCTCCAACTTCGAGCCAAGTTTTTCAATTTTTAAACAAAATACATGGAGTTCCCGGCGGTGGGTATAACCATTCTGCCAACAACTTTACACTTTCTAAATTAAATTTGTATTTTATTTTCCGAGGGCTGCTTTGAGAGGATATTTGCTTGAAGTTCAAGAAAACTAACTTGGCAAGCAGGCAAAGTGGCTCTTTGGGAAGCATTTTGAGATGATTGAATGCAGGGAATTATAAATGAGTTTATGCAGTGATTCTTAGACACAAAAAAAAGTGGCAACTATCGAATTTACGTTTTTTTCTTCTTTAAAGTTTTTTAAAGGCAATTATATGCTAAAAAGGTACTTGGAATAATTCTTATTTATAACATTCTTCATTAATTTTAATAAATATTCTAGTTATCAAAAAAATATATATTTCATAGACATTTAAGTTAGTTTAAAAATCTATTCAAAATGTATATTTTTTTAAATATTTTATAGAATAATATAGATTATATAATTTTTAATTTTACTAGCCATATTATTTGTGATTCTCAATGGTTAGGGTATTTTCCTTTGAAACTCTTGGTCAAAACTTTGGCAGGACCTTCGCTGCTTTCATTTATCATGGCGCCGAGGACTCTAGTGTCCGTCCGTGTGCCTCAATTTCACCGCCTTTGCCTCAATTCCCTGGCTCCTGGCAAAGGCTATTAATTTCGCGTCAATTAAAAATTAAGCCAATTATTTGTGCCTGCCCCGTGGCAGAACTGGCTCAACACCGAGGTCTCTACAACACAGACCTTGTCCTGGGTCCCTTCCGTGTCCGCCTTCCTGGCCAATGCCGTTGCCGTTGCTATCCTTTCCCTTGACTGCATTCGAAGTCCATTAGGGCTTCATTTGTTTTTAATGCTGTGTAACCTTTTGCCAGGAACAAAGAATAACATAAAATAAAGCGAAAGGCACCAAAAAAAAAAAAGAAAAACGTGAATATTCTAAGTTGGCACTTTCACGGCTTTGGCCGGGATCGTTCCGTTTCGTTTCGCTTCGTTTTTGGGCCATACCGGGCCGCCCGCCGTTTATTGGCTAATTTAATTTGCATGTCTTGCGTTTGGGCAATTAATCAGCGGAAACAGCTGTCCGTCGCCTTAACCCTTTAGCCGCCCAAGGTTGAGGCTCCCTTTTCCTTCCTATTCCGAATTTTTGTCCTCTTTTTCAATAGACTTTTTCGGTGACCATGTTTTGTGGTACACGGAAATAAAGATAGCATTTTATTTTGGTTAGGAAGTCGGTTCCCTTTTAGATTATGTTATTTATTATTAATACTTAAGACGAATATATGGTTTAAAGAATTATAGATTTAAGGTTTAAGTACCAAGGCTAAAGCTCAAAGTGTATACAAATCTGGCTGGTTTTTGTGCTCTCTGTAAATTCGTTCTTTCGGCACTTAATTTCAATTCTTCTTCAAGTCGCTTGCCAAGCCTTTGTATTGTGCAATCCTGTCTTCCTATTCCTTATTGAATTACGAGTCCTGCGTCCCAGTGCCCTTCGCCTTTTAATTGCATTTTCCTTGAACACAACTGCAGCTCGAGTGGCCGCCTGGCTGCCTTAGTGCCTCTCACCTATTCTGTAGTAGAGAGAACTCCTCCCGTTCGAGTTGAAATTAATGCAGCAATTTGTAATGAGTTTGCCTCTTTGCTTTGGTGTCACTGCTGCTGTCGGCGCGAGAGCAGGATTTATTGTTGCATTCCTGATGATGGCGATGGCGCTGCGCCCTCGGATCAAGTAAATATATTTCATTTCTTTCTGCAATCCAATTTGCCGCCTGCACTGCACTGGCCGGCAAATATTTGTCGCCTTATTATGATAATTTATTTGATTCCGCCGGCCACTAATTGTGCGCACAAACAATATAATGAGCCATAGTCGGACGCGTTGTGAATATTCAAGCAGCATTGAAAGCTGGATTCCGTAAATCAAATTATGCAAAGCGGCGTAGCAAAACATTCTTCGAGGCCTCAAGACCCTGGATCCCAGAGCGGACCTCCAACTGTAGTACACTCATGAGTCAAGTGGATGTTTGACCAATATTTATACTCGCCTTGGGAAACTACACTGCTCACTGCTCTTTATTTTGTTTGTGCCTCTTTAAATACATCAATTCGGGTTTTTTATCGCTTTGCCAACATATAATATTTCACAGGCTTAAAATTTGTACAAAATGTTTTTCTTTTAATAGCTTATGCTGTAAATATTGGGGGTATATTGATTATGGGATAGTTGTTTAGTAATATTATAGTTCAGTTTTAGGATTAACTTAACAAGAATGTTGATAGTAATTTTTTTTTTTTTAAATAAAACAAATTTCTGTTGGTTTACATTTTTAAAATAATTAAAGCTTAAGAATCTTTCATTTCTTTCTTTACTTATTCTAGACTTTAAAGCAAAACCCCTTTTTCATGGCCTGAAAGATCTTTAAATCTGGAAATCATTTAAATTTTTAGCGGGTATTTTACGGCTTATACACTCAACGAAATCGCGATTGCCCGCTTTTTGGCCCGCTTTACGAGCTCAACTCTGACACCTAACATGGGAATCGAGGGCAGGGGACAATCGAGAGAGGTCAGGGGACAGCGTGGCGACCCCGTTTTTATATGTATTGTCAAGCCATAAATTTGTTTGGCTGCGCAGTATAAATTTTTAAGCAAAGACAAGCCACGTCACGCACCCTCCGACAACAGAGAAAACAGTAGCAGGATGCGAGCGAGCGAGTGAAACTATAAAAGCGCCGAAAAATTGAAATAAATTGAAAATTGCTGAAAAATATAACAAAGTGCTGTCCAGCGTTTGAGGGTGAATGGGTTGCGGGTGT
The DNA here is from genome assembly GCA_008042535.1 of Drosophila tani. Classification (NCBI taxonomy): domain Eukaryota; kingdom Metazoa; phylum Arthropoda; class Insecta; order Diptera; family Drosophilidae; genus Drosophila; species Drosophila tani. The sequence continues at coordinate 192,845 of VNJO01010087.1, read as the reverse complement.
GGGTGTTTTTGGGTGTACCCTCAAGGATGGGGCAACTTCGTCGTTCTGCTCTGGGACTGCTGTGTGCTGCCAAGGTTCCCGGCTTTGCTCGGTAAGTTGAATCCTTTGGCCTGTCTATTTGTCGGTGTGTGCGTGCATATAAATTAAGTTTTAAAAGTAAGCGTTCTTTCTTCTCTATCTCCCCCCCCATTCGGCCTTTGTGTTGTGTATTTGAAAACAAAATAAATGCAGCATCTAGTATTTCGCTGGAATTCGATAGACCAAAGTGCAGGTACGAAGGAAACTTTGCCCCAAAAAAAGAAACGGAAAACCGAGCTGGGTTCTTGGAGAGCTCTGATTTCACAACTTGCTCCATCGCCTGGTCTGGTCGCTCAGCTCCTCCGAATGCTGAGCCAGTCCTTAAGTGAAAGATGCATTAGCATATGGCGAGTATTTAAAGATAAACATTGACTGGGAATAGTGGTCGAGTTTGAATGGAGATTGGTTCTGTTTGTCGAGAGATTGGGCTCTGAAAACTTTTATAATTTACTTAATTTGATTCGTGTTTCGATTCGTACTCTAGTTTGTACACAGATGTGGGTTTAAATTCTTGAAGAAAGTTTTAAGGGATAGTGTTTGGCTTTAAATTGGCTTAACGTACAGCCCGTTTAACAGCTCATTAAAATGTAGATGGTGCTTAAGAGGAAGCTCCATATTAAAGCAGTTTTAACATAATTACGGATCGGGTGACTGGTTTCTCGGCATTCATTAACCGAGCTTTCTTTTATCGATGCGAGTGACAATTAAATCCGAGTTTGCTTTCCAATTAAACCACTTGATTAGCTTTTGTGAACTGCAAAGGGACGGCGGCCATGGGGAGTTATCCATCTGTGACTGTCCTGCCTGTCGCTCCCTTCATTTTGCGTAATGTTTGTCCCTGTGGATGTGCGTGGGCGTTGACGTTGCCAGTACAGTGTGACCAGCGTTGTGTGTGAAGCATGTTAATTGCGCCTAATCAGCGAGTGGAGCATTAGCACCAGAGTTCGCCATGTGGGCGTGGCCCTCAAAGCGCTTAATTACATAAGTGAAGGCAGTGCCTCCGCCTCCGCCCCTTCGTCCTCGTCGTCCTAAAATCCTGCACTTTTCTGCTGACGCCAAAAATTTCCCATTCACGCATTTATCCAAGATGGCACAAAGTGTCCTGGACAATTTGTTAGTTCACCGCATTCACTTTGGGTTAACAGATTTCTTTTCGAGCAGCTAACTCAATAAACTCGACGTTGTCTTGCATGACAAGAGCAATGTCGACAGACACTCAACGGGTTATTAGCGAGGGGGTTGTCAAAGGATGGACGGGGTTCGGAGTTCGGAGGTCGTCAAGGGTATTAGGGGGTCAAAGAGTTTGGGCTGGGGGCTCTCCTACAGCCACGATGATGATGAGCTCCCGCACTTGCTGTTGTTGTTGGCTGCAGTGAGCTCGGCGCTAAATGGATTTTTAATGTCGTTGGAAATGCAGGAAAAGTTTCGAAAAAGGTTCTTGTCATCGTCGAAGCTAGTATCCTGCCCGTACGTGTGTGGGTGGGTGTGTGCGTAATAACACTTGAACGCTTAAATTTGGTAATAGATGGCGGCAAGTCAGCCTCAGAGGTGAGCCGGAGATCAAAAATAAATTATATTGTGATTTTTCACCAATAATTCCATTTCTAGGTGAAACACCTTAAGTGGCTGGGAAACTGGAAACAACAAATAAATTATCTTGGAGAATTATCTATTATATTTATTAAACAATGTTCTAATCATTAAATACAGAACTTTTAACCTTTGAAAATAAGAATTAACTGGTATTTTAATATTTCTGTTAATATATATTATATATATTGGATTTTTTTGCCTACAAATTGCTTCAACCTATTTTAATTTGTGTTTAAGAAGTTTAAAGCTTGTATTTTACAGGAATTATGAACATAAGCTTTTATTGGTAAGTAAAGGATTTTATATTTTTTAATTTTCTCAACCTTTATGGGCCTGAACTCACGCTGTCATCGCTCTTTATGGCTATACGGCTTCTCCAAGGGAAATCTCCGACTCCTGCTCCTATTCCTGCTCCTACTCCTGCTCCCTTGGCGGGTACGTGCAACAATCAAGTGTCAGCGTAATGAGCTATCAAGCTGCAAAATATGCAATTTGAGCGCGACTGAATAGTGCGACTAAGAGGGCCCCCTTCCACATACACACACACATATGCGCTTTTGACACACACACACACTAAGGCAAATGGCACACAATGCGGGTTGAGTCGAGAACAAGTACCACGACAACTACAACACCTCGCTATCGCAGGAGCTTTTGCTAAATTTTGCGTGTAAGTGACAAGTCCCGCATAAAAGGGCATAACAACTGCAAAATGCTGATGTCAGTATGTGAGTGTGAGCCATGCGGTTGAGTGTGTGTGTGTGTGTGTGTATGCTAGAAAGGGAGGGAAGAAGTCGACGCGTTTTTGTTGCACTTATTAATGAACAAACAACAGAGCGGCTACGTAATCATCGTTGTCAGCCAAGCGCCATCATAATCAAGCACTCAAGCGCATAATTATGGCATGGGTGTGGGGTGCGAAGGGGGTACGCTAGAAGTAAGGGGACATGGTCGCCGAGGCCCCCCGAGATGAGGGTTGTGGCTTGGGGATGCCGCGCAGCTCTGACGTTCGTTGGCTTCGTTTCGGATTTTGGGTCTGAGGTTTGACTGTTGTTCTGTGGTTGCCAACGAACGCGGTGCAGTGGTGGCGTTGAAAAGGGGGTGGAACAATCAGCTAAAATGGTAATGAAATAAATTATAAAATTGTATAAATTAAATCTTATATCTATAATACTTATTTATTCTAAAGTTTAGATCCTATATTCCATATAAAGTACCTTAGTGTCGGCGCCTCTGCCTGGAATATCCGTGAAGTGGCCACTGACCAATGCTCCGAGCAGGGCGCACTGTGGCTTTGGTCTCCTGGTATCAGTTCTCCAGCTTTTGCCGCTCGTTGCTCGGTTTATGTTATTTCTGTGTTGGTCCATAATTTACAATTAAAAATCATGACACTTAAACATAATTAAAATATGAAAACGGTCCTGTATGCTGCGCGCAGCAATAAAGTGTAATAAAAGTTAATTAGAAGACGGCAAAATAAGAGTCCTTAAAGCCCCACCACACACACACACACAGTAAACGCACAATGCAAAAGCCACTAAATTTCCAGAGCTCCACCCGAGTTCCCAGCGCTCGCAAGGCTAAAAAGTATTGAGTACTAATGAGTTTTTAATCACCAATGGAGGGTGGGCGATGCATTTGCAACTCGTTGTTTATTATTCCTCGGCCTGGCGGCTATCCGGCTTTAAATATTCAATACCAGAAACTTGCCCGAGGCCCGATTCCCAAATCCCGATGACCGCAGAGTGGAAAGCCAGAACAATGCAGGCATCGGGGTGTTAAATGGTTTTGTCTGCATGTCAAATTACAGGAAGCATAATTTCAAGCCTGGTTGCCTGCTCCTGTTCCCAATCCGCAAGCCGACCAACCGGCCAAACAACCAAACAACCAAGCAGGCCAGCAGCCAGCCCAACTCGGCCCAAAGTAAACAAAACGGAACACATCCCAACAAAACAAAACAAACCAAACAAAACAAACCCGAACAAAAGGTGCAAACTCTTTGAAATTATGCATTGAGTTTTTGGGTCTGCCAAGCCAGGACAAGGAAGTGCTGTGGGTGCGAGTAGGGAATATGATTGGTATTTATTGCAGGTCATTAGGCAAATCTATTTAGCAGTTGACCAATAATAATGACAACGCTCAGGGATTAATCGACAGACTGCTGTCCAAGGACACCTTTGTTGATTGAAATAATATTCAATTAATTAAATAAAATACTCTGTCTATACATGCACTTAAGCTTTCCTAAGACCAGAAAGGACTCTCATCTTTCTGATCTCGAATTTATACCACATTTTAATACCATTTATTCACAGGATCATTTTATGTATGGGCGGACTGTCCCCTTTAGTCGCTAACCTCAATTTGCTCACTTCACTGCATTCTCCGTAATGAAGTTTCGAGTGCATTATGCCGGAATATCCTTTGTGCGATGAGCTATTAATTAGGCTTATTAAAATCGACGCTGACAGCTCTGCGGTTTGGCGGTTTGAGGTTCGAGGCTCGAGGTTTTGGGGCCTTACACAGCCGCGGCCGTAGCTGGGTCTTAGCCGTCAAGGATATTTTAATCAGGCCAATTGTTTGAGGTCCTGAATAATGCATCAAGAGCTGCAGCTGCAGCTGCTGCTGAAGCTGAAGCTGCGGCTACGGATCGGGAAGCGGCAGTTAAGACTCATTACAAATGAAAATTACCACTTAATAGTGCTGGAAGGCGGCGGCTGGCCAATTCTCATTACTCTCTCCGAACTATTTGAAGGCAGAAGTCATTCAAGGATATATAGTACGAATCGCTCTCCCTCTTGCAATGGCATTTATATATTTTTTCACATTTTTTTGTGGGTCACAAGCCATTAGCAGGGCCAAACGGAAAACACGCTAAGCCAGCGCGGACACCGAGTCGAGTCCTTTATGCATGCTGGATGAGGCAGATTCGGATCCTGCGGCTGCGGTTGTGGCTGCCTGTGGAGGCAAAAGAGCCTCGGCGTGTCCTGTGGAAGACTGTGGATGGGTGGCACTGGTGGTAGGCTGCACTGAGGGCCAAAAAGTTAATTGTAAACATGACCCAGTTCGCCGGGCAGCGTACCCATTCCCCCGGCCCCCAGTCACTCATTCAACTGTAGGGCTTTGTCTGGAGCGGGAACCGGAGACAGGAGTGGGTGTGGGACTCAGAGTGAGAGTGGGGCAGGGGTGCCTGGTGCATCCCTGAATGAAGAATGCCGCTCGCTTTATTATGCGACATTGGCCTCAGCCAAAAGGCAGCTGCCTCAAAAGGATATTTGTAATGCTCCATTGTTGCAGCGGCTAGTGTTGCTGCTGCCACTGCTGCTCGTGTTGCTGTTGCCGCTGTCACCTAAGTCATTTTGGCTTCACTTGAGTAATGGCAGCACCGCCTTAAAATATGCAAAAGCTCGAAAAATGTTTATAATATCTGCAGTGCAAACAAGAGACGAAGACAACGGTGGCGTAAAAGGAGAGGACACTGACAGAAAAAGGGAAGATTGACTCAAGGAAAACCCATTTTTGCTTTAGACTAACAATTAAATGTTTTAAAATTTTTTTTCATTATTTTGTAGGATCTTCTATAACGATGATTTTCTTAAAACTAAATATATCTTCGTGTTAATTTAATTCGGAACTACATATTCTTAAGATTACTTTCTACAGCTACCTTTCTCCTTAGAAAGTAATACTTATTATAATCAAGTTTAGTACTCAAGCTGGATATCTGATAAATCTTTATTTATTTTCCGCCGTGTACCAAATGCAAAGGGTATTTCCATGGGGTCTGGCCCGATCCGTAGACGTTGTTGCAGTTGCTTAGCTATCCCGACAAATGCCCGCCGGGCTTTGCTGCAGCACTTTCTATGGGGTCGTGGGTGTTTCAGAGGGCGTGTGGAGTGAATCTGTGAGAGTGTGCTGGGTGTGCGTGTGTTGGCTGCAGTTCAAGTTAATTGGATTTGGGCAAAGTGCTGCCACTGGCGGCTTTCGAAGGTTGTTTGCCGTGCACTGTGTGTGTGTGTGCGAGTGAATCGGGATCGGGATCGGGGGTAAATGTGAGTCTAATGGCTGCAAGTGCCTTTTTAATGACACCTGAAGACATTCGGCAAGCTTAAGCATTGGCATCGCCACTGAAAGTTGGGGAAAACTGGCAGCTCCAAGGCATTCAAAAAACCTATTCTGGCCACGGTTTTCTTCAGATAGCTTAATGTTTTTCCAGGCGTTTCGTAATTGCACAATACTCGAGCGTTAAATATAGGTGAAGCAGCATCAAAAGTCTGCTATTTTTTGTCTTCCTTTTCATTTTTCTATTAATAAGCCACACAAGTTCATTTTTACGAAGAAGTTGGCCACAGATATTTATGCTTAGTTAAATTTAAACAGTTCTCTGAGCACATCATACTCGTACATCTTAAGCCAAATACGCTTACCTTTTTTGGGGCTCTGTGGAGGGAAAGGCAGAAAGGTAAACTAAAATTTCCCCGGGAGCAAGCAAAGGAACGAAACGGAGGAAGTCTCCTGTCCCCAGCACCCCGGAGACTCCTCCAAAACCATTTACATGCACGCCGAGTGCCGCCCACATGAAGTTATGCCGTAACAAAGACGTTGCACATAGGACTACTTGGATATGCATAAAACTATGCTACATTGGCACTAAAACAAACAGCAAATGGCGAGGGGGATGGTCAGGGGGTTAGGGATGGGGATTTGGATGTGGATGTGGATGAGCACCAGGACGAGGACGAGGACATGGGCCCGAGTGTGGGTGTGTGTATTTAGCAATGTAAAAGATGCTGTGTGACAAGATGATGACGATGCTGATGAAACATGCCAAGGCAAAGGTAAAGCCAACTCGGTACCTGAAGCCAGGGCTGGGCTAAAAGAGCTGAACCAGGAATCTTGAATCCATGGGTCTAGAATTATATTAAAAAAATTTAATTAAGCTGGATATAATAAGGACTTAAGCCATGGCTTTAACATAAAGTTTTCTTTGAAGTAAATCACAAAGTTTTCATTTTCATTTATGCGATAAACTAACCCAAACAACTCCAAAGTATTCAGTGCGCTCTTAAATAATAAATAGTGGCAAAATAAAGCAATTGAAAGTTTTGAACTTGGCTACGAAAATATTCATCTAAAGATGAAAGTTGATAAACTGAATCAATTTGCGAATGGAACTAGATCAAAGGGTCATTCAGCTCGCCACCCCCCAGCTTGACTTCCTTTCCATCCAATCCACTCCCGGAAAGCTTTTATGTTGGCTAAGTAAATGTTTAAAATATTTGGGTTGCTGGCTGCCGTTGCTGCTGCCACAGCTTTGGCTGCTGCATATACTCGTAGCTGAAGTTTTGCGCCCAAAATTATTAAGATGAGTGGCATAAATTATGAGCAGACCAGCAGCAGCAGCAGCAGGCCGAGCGCAGGACTCGTAAAAGCCGCTGGCATGTAATCCTTGGGGACTGGCCTCGCAGGATGGGGAGGGGCGGATTGTTTGATGAGTGAATGACTAACTGCATGACAGTTTAGCCACCATGTACATATATGTGGGCGAGTGGGCGTGTGTGTATATATGCCCCACTGCGGGGTTGATCACTTTAAGTATTGACAACGTTGGACTGCATGGCGTATACGTAATGTGGCTGGATGGATGGATGGCTGGATGGCTGGATGGGTGGCAATGGCAGCGTGTGCTTGTGGTCGTGGTCGGGGGCCCCTGGCAGTTAGTTTAATATTTATTTAATTTAATATGCTAATTGGATGTGATCTGAGTGTGTACGTGAGAGTGTTGGTGTGCTGCAACTTTACGAGCGAACAATTCATAAATAAATGAAGGCGTCGAAAGTTTTCACATGTCAACGAATTGAGTTTGTGCTTGAGTTCACGCTCGGCGCTGCCTTGCCAAACTACTGAGGCAATGACTTTTATAAATCGTTTATAAAATTTGCCACCAAAGACGGAAAACGCTGTCAGGGCAACTTCTGCCGCAAGTCGGCCGCCACAGGCGACGACAAATTGTTTTTGCGATAAAATAAGACAAGTGACACGCGGCCCTAATCGCTTAGGGGCAGTGGGCGGTGCGAGGGCTCTGGGCGTGGCCAGTTGCAACCTAAAAGGCTGCCAGTCCGTTAACGTTAATTATATTAGAGTGACTGAGCCAGAAGGACACGGGCTCTCTCTCTCGGTCGAGAGCCGGGGATTATTGTGAAAAACTTTCGCCTGACCGTTCCAGAAATTGCATTTAAAGTGTGGAGAAGAGAGTGGCTCCCCCCACTGGCCTCAATGCTTTGCATTCTGCAATCAAATTGAATTTGTCAGACGACATAAATAAATGGTAAGTCAAACGAATTGCAAACTCTGCTGTCAGCGGGAAATGAAATTGCATGCCAAAAAGTGTGCTATGAATAATACGTGGGCAGCACGAAAAAATACAACAAAATGTAAAGCACGACTCAAAAATAAAGTGCAACAAACCAAGCTGGGAATAAAACACAAACAGAAATCCTTAAATATACATCTACATGTCTATATAAATATGTATACAATATTCTGCAGCATTGGGAAATATTTTGCACAAATTGAAGAGTACATAAAATAAAATGGTTTGGGGAGGCGAGTTGCAGGAAGCTTGCTCTGCGGCCAGGATGTGACATGGCCATCAGCTATTGGAAACTTATGAAATCGGACTTGTGGACTTTGGCAGCAGAATTGGAGTTGAAAGGGATTTGATAAAATAATCATCTTGGCTTTGGAAGTAAACATAAAATGGAATATGGAAATTATAAGTAACAGATTGTCATTACCATTAGCAGTTTATTTACAATATTCCCGAGAATATTAAATTATTTCCTATGATTTATTTTTCCATTTTTCAAATTCCTTACAGTTTTCATATGCCATGTTCCGTAAGAGATTTTAAAGCCAGATATATGCTGCTACTAAATCAATCCTTTTGAAGATTGAAGATGCAAGGAGGTCCGCCTTTTTTTGGTCTCTACTCCACTCCTGCAGAGCATCCGACTGCCTCATAAATCCGACTTCCCCTTTTGTTTATCGCCGCTGCTGCGTATGCTCTCTCCCTGCTGTATTTTTCATATGCGAAGCTCCAATAATATGAATTTAAATTGGAGCTATGAAACAAAAAATGTGCAGCGGCGGGGAAAACAAAAGGAGCGACGCCAGCAGATCGCTGAACTGTGAAAAGTAGACGGGAAGTAGCGAAAATGATGCACACGCACACACACGCAAAAAGGCGAAATGCGAAATGCGAATTGCGAAAAGCGACAAGCTGGCAAAGTCACTCCGTCAGTGGGTGGAGGTTGGCAGCATATTGAACTTGTCAACATGACAGGGGAGCGGAACCGAAGCCAAAGGAAGCTGAATGAATGAGTGACTGACTGAATGGCGGGGCGAGTGTGTGCGTAGAGTGATTCCCGATAGTGTATGCAAAATACATGCACACTCGCAAAAAATTCAGAGGAAATCCAGTTGGATACCTGATGCGTGCAAGCCATTTTTACCATTTTTGGAATTTAAATTAAAAGAGAATGCAACACTTTAAAAGCTCATTCTGACTCAAGAGGGGCTTAAATATATATGGGATCTTCCAGATACCGGAACAGGTTAATTTCAAGTTAATTAATCACCATTTAAGATCTATTTTCCTGCGGTGCACCAAAATCCACCATACAACGTACAACGCATGGCTTATATCCTTAGGCGTAAGGCTCCCAGAGAGCGGGACTTGTTGAGCTGAGCCAGCGTTACTCCGCCATTCCTTTTGTTGCCGCAGTAAGAAATTGCAATTGCTTTGCGCAAACTGACATTGACAGCCCCCAGCGGGGAATCTCACCCCTGAAAAGGGGAAAAGCGTACAGCATACGGCGTGCGGCTGGCCTGCCACTCCGTTGCCCATCAATTTGAATGACATTCACAAACAGCCAGCTCGCAAAAAGGAAAGAAATTCTGTATGCACGACGAACAAGAAATTGTGACATTTGTATAGAAATAGTTTTGCAGTTGTAGCAAATAGTTTTGCAGACATTTTTTGATTGCCGCATACTTTAAGCTTTTTCCAACGGGGAGCCAGTCAACCAGAATGGATGCCTGCAGCTCACAACTGGAAGAGTGCTGGGAAATTGTTTTGGCTGGATCTGGAATTTTTATCAAAGATCCTTGGGGCTCGTTTACTCCTTTGCTTTGGTGCGGCCTTATTGGTAAGTAGGCAAAGTGTGGGCTTACTTTTCTTTGTTTTATTTATTATTTCTAACGTTCTGAGAGCTGTTAAGACTTAATATAATATAATATAATTAATATTAATATAATATAATATAGTGTTAAAAGATTTTTGCATAGGAACAAACCAATTAATAAGGAAATGGTAACAAAAAGCTGGCCTTCATTTAATTCCTGACATATTTGCATTTAATTTTGACTTAAATGTGCCTTAATTTGTTTACCAGTAATTATTCCAGCACGAATTTCAGTGAACGAATTATTTCCCTGAGAATTATCTCGGTTCACTTACTCCTTCAACAGAATTTAAATAGTGGCTTTCACATTTTAACAACTTACCGATTATGCCGGCTTTCACCCATATACCCTTCATTACCGACTTATGTATTTTCATATCCCCAGAACGAGCTCCATCGACGTCGTCTTGCTCATGAGTTGGCATCCGTTGCTTGCGCATTTGCAGCATTTTCCAAAGGTTAATTTTCCAGTTATCAAATAAAAGGCCAGGCATACCCATGCCCGTGGCAAAAGCAGTACGAGTATGTGCGATGCAAGTGCCGGCTGCTGGATACACATGCTTGGCAAATAGTTTTGACAGGCACGGGGGAGAAGGGGGAACGGGAATCAGGGGAAGTGGAGCGGTGGCAAGCCGTTGGCATCCTCTTATGTACGGGCATTTTTCACACACTGAGAAAATATATTTTTAATCACTTTAATCAGTGGCTTAAATTCATAATTATAATTAGATAATTAGTCCCATAACTGAGTAAAATAAGGTCAGCCTTCAGTTATCTTTTTTTAATGATTCCAAGTCGACTGAAAGTATGATAAAAAATTAAAAAAAATAGAATGGAAACATCGTAAAAATAAAAAAATGTTCTCTTATTTTTTGTTTTAAAATAGAGTTAAAGCTTTCAGGGCAAATAAATCTTCCAACATTTTAATTTTAAATGATTTAAATAAAAAGTGTAGTTCCATATTTTTCTCTTAGTTTCAGCTAGAAGCTTGACTTAATCGTATTAAAGAATAAAATTTTATTTAATAAAGCATTTCCTTTATATATTTTCCTCTCTGCAATTTTGTAATAATTTTAGCTCTAACCTTCTTGGCATGCAGCTCTCTCCATGCGAATGAGCCTGGGTTGTGCCACGGAAAAGGGGTTTATGAGGGGGGCCAAAGAAAAAAAAGAGCTCTGTGCATTTTAGCATTTTGCTTGGCTGCTTTCGGGCCAACGTTTTTATTATATCGTATTTTAATTTTCACTCCCATCAATTTGCTGAAACACTGCATTAAACTAGGAAATTGTCTTAAGGTTAAATTTCTGCTTGAATTTAATTCTTCTTCTCGGTTAGATTGTATATTTGCTTGGCAACATCGGATAGCTGAACATCAATGGCCTTGGTGTCGTCGTACAGAGACGGAGCCTCGCCCAGGATCACAAAGGTTCCAACCAGCGATGCGATCATGAAGAGCCACAAGAACAGGCGATCCATGACCATGGCCACAAAACCCCAGTCCTGGTCTTCCTGTAAGCGATAATAAAGTAGAGAATATTTAATTAATTATGGCTAGTACTTCCTGTTTATCGATAAATATTTATAAAGGGGAAGCGAGTACTTAATCTTTGCTTATAATTGAATATTTTTTGGTGCTGCCCGCATGCAGGCAGTGTTAATTGCGCTTTATGCCCACACTTTGAGCGATTGGCTTTCATTAGGGAGTCCGCTTAATCTACTTATGCCCGGCATCAGTTCGGTTATCAATCAAAAGGCGAAATCGCAGCGGCAACAAAGCAAAGCCCGAAAGAATAAATGGCTGAAAAAACAAGCAAAGCAAAGCACAGCAAAAGGCAAAGGGAAAGGGCAGCAGGAAAATGCGGGATATTTTTGGGCAGAGCGGGAAAGCGAGGAGGCCACACGCCGCCACAATCACACAACAAAGAACATTTCGATTCGGGGTTTGATTGAAACGTTTTGCCATACCCGCTGCTGATGAAGAGATGAAGTGGGTGGATTGGGCTGGACTGGAGCCGAGGGCCACGCCGATTGCCAGTCAATTGAACAAAAGCAATTAAAAGTGGATTTGCCGGGGTGGTCTTAAAGTGCAAATATGGCAACAGCTTAAATAAAGTCGACAAAAGAAAAGGAAGCTAGTGCCGGCCAAAGATCACACATACTGAGTAGCCGGCCACATGAGCTGAGCCGGGAAATGACTGGCCAGGACAGAGACAGAGCCGGCAAAAGCGATTCCTGCGGTTTCCCTGATCCGGCTGCCCCCGTGGACAACCGGAATTTCCAATTAAAAATTCAATCAGCTGCCGGACTCAGACTCGAGCCGGACTCCAGCTTGCACTCACCGCATTGAACTCGTCCTGGCGCTGCATGTGATGCTGTATGAACATGACGTTGTGTATGGCCTTCTCCAGCTCGAAAGGATACTTTTTGCGTGCGGCCACGTCGCTCAGGGAGTCGTCCAGTCCGGACAGCACCGACGGCAATCCGTTATAGCCGCTCAGGGTGCTCAGTCCGCCACCCAAGGCGCCCACCAGGCCGCTGAATCTGTAAGCGGAGAGAGATGACATGTCATCAGGCAGGATATGCGAAAAGGACTTATTCGTCAGCAGTAAATCAGGAATATTAAAGCGTTACTCGGTGTTTTGGTTAAACTTATTTAAATTTTAAAGGCTATTATTTACAAATAATGGATGTGGAATTTCATACCTATTTGTGGCCGTGGTCACGTGCATGCCATTGCACCCGCCCGCCCCCACGCGACCTTGCATGCGTCGCAGGGAGTCGGGGCTGGAGCCGCCCGAGTTCATCTGCATCTCGTCCATCAGCGCCTGTCCGAACTTGGTCTTGCTGAACTTGAGGCCGTAGTTGATCTTGTTGGCCGCCAGGTCGCGCAGCAGATCCTTCGGGACACGCATCAGCAGGAGCTTGGGCAGTCGCTTGATGAAGAAGGACCGAATCCAGGGCCGCATCTTGTGGGTGCTCGGCTTCCGGTAGTGGATGTTGAGTATGATGATGGTGATGACGACGCTCAGCCCCACCAGCAACATGGTGAACAGGAGGTACTTCCCCAGCAGCGGCAGAGCCAGGGACGTAGAGGGTATGATTTCCGAGATGAGCAGGAAGAACATGGTCTGCGACAGGAGGATGCTGATGCAGAGGGCGATCTTCTCGCCGGAATCGGCGGGCAGGTAAAAGACCAGCACCGACAGGTAGGAGATGCCCACGCAGGGAATGATCAGATTGACCGTGTAGAAGAGTGTCTTTCGACGCAGAGTGATGTTGAAGAAGATATCTGAACAAGCCAGTCGGTAGCCATATAAACCAGTCAGTCACCAAGGGATATAATCAAAGAAATTAAGGGGAGAAATACGGGGAGAAGGGGAGAAATTTCCAGGGGATGAGTTTGGGTAGAGCTTTCGCGCAATTGCCGGCGATTGGAAGCTTTAAACTCCACTAAACTCACCCGGATATGGCTCCGCGCAACACGGATAGTACTTCTCGTGCCGCTCTGCCGGAACACCGAGGATGTCCCACTCCACGCTGGGATAGTACTCGCGCAGGTCGATGCCAATCTCCACCTTGTTGTCCTTGTCGTTTTTCTGGCTGATATGCTTCAAGTCGATCTGGGGAGTGGGAATGGGAATGAGAAAAGCCCCGTTGATGGAACCGTTAGGGCAGCCCTCTTTCCTGTCCAGCTCAAAGGCACTTGACATCCAGGGGCGTAACAGCTCCAGCAGGAGCAGCTCCTTCTCCTGCTCCTGCTCCCCGATCTGGGAGCTCAAGTGCACTCGGTAAAAGAGTAGCGAAATTCAAATGCGTTGACAAACGCCCGGTGAAAAAGAGCAATGTCTTCGTGAAACCCAACCCCTACACTTGGGAAAAACTTGTATTCTTACTGTATTTTTTAAGAGGTTAAAGAAACAGAACCGGCTGACTAAAAGATTACATTTAAACAACTTCAGATTTAGCCGATAAAAGACTTTCAAGGAATAAGTTGTTCAATAAGATAATTGATATTAATTAATTAATCTTATATGTGTAGCGAGAAGTAGTTTCTTAATTATCATATATTGTTTCCAGTGCAATTTTTTCCCTGCCAGCCAGACTTGCGAAGGGTCACCGGAAACGGAAACCGCCTGGGCTGGCACTGGGAGACGCTCTTTGCCTTAATTTATGGCCGCGCATTTTTATGACAGCACCACACACACACAGACACACAGTCGAGTGGCTGGGTGTGAGTTAGTGCTCGCGTGTGTGTGTGTGCAACGGTTAGACAAGTTTCAATTACACTTTTACAATTTCTCACATTTTAATCTGGGAGATGCCGACGACGCCTTTTCTATGTTCTCACCGCGTCTTAGGCGTGTAAGTCGCTCCCTCATCGCCGCATCTCGGCATCTCATCTCTCAGATAAATGGTGGCCCATAAATCGTTGGCCACGCCCATTTATCTCGGACTCAACTAGCGTCTGACACGAGCAGGAGTGGCTGCAGGAGCTAGAGAGGGACCCGGATAGGGAGCAAGGCCCATCACTTACCTGATCGCCATCATAAGTCCAGGAGCCGAACTTCATGAAGCAGGTCTGCTGATCGAAGGGGAAGTAGCGGACATCAATCTCGCAGCTGGACTTGAAAATAGCCGGCGGAGTCCAAACCACCTTGCCGGTGTAGTGGAGAATGGCCTTAGTCATAGTGGTGACCACATACTCGCCATCGGCACTGTGGCGAAAATGTTGGATAAAGAAGCATAATTTGAATGGGTTTCGAAAGGGAATAACTAGAAAGGAATTGGTTTTAATTTATAATTTTATTTCAATGAAATAAGTGGACTGTGAAGAGTTATTTTTTGGACTTTCTCTCTCTGTAGTTTTTTCGGTTAACTTACTTATTGTAGAGCACAATGTCGGGCAGCCAGATGTGCTCGGAGGGCACATAAAGTTCCGTGACGCCGCCGTACTCTGAGGGATCCCACTTGAATTTATGATCCTGCCACTCGTGCTCCAGCCACACGTTGGTCGTTAGAATTTGATCTTTGAGATTCTGCGAAAAATAAAGCCCGCGAATTTACGTAAATACTCTGCCAGCCGCAAAAAGTGAGTGTGTGCTTGTGTGTGAGAGGAAAGTGGAGTTCGGGGACTAAGGCCCAGCCATGCATCAAGGGGGATTTGCATTTTATTCATTTTTCCCTTTTTTTCCGCCGGCCTCTCCTTTATATCATTTGCACTTCACGTCCTGTCCCCCGACTAATGTGCTTTTTGCTGTCAGCTTACGGCTTCCCTTTCTTTTTGGCTTGTTTTATTACCTTTTAAGCCTTCTGGTGGCCCAGCACCACCCAGCCCCCGAAAAGGGAGTCCTGCAGCCGGAATTGCAGTCTCGGCCGGCTGACAAATGACTTGGCCGGGCAACTTTAAGCAAGCGCAGACAACCAAACATTCTCATACCCATTCTTAGCCACAGTTTCCCGGGCGCAGCATGTAATGAAATGTTGGAGTGAAATGTTATAAAAATCTAGTGCTCCCCGTGGCTGGAAGTTTTGAGAAATGCCAGCGATTTATCTGAAGGGGCATTGGGGCGGTGTCGGCGGGGGCTGTAGAAACCAGTGCTGACAGAAACGAAGCTGATGTTGCGAATTGAAATATGCCACTTTAATGCTCTGTATCTTACATGGGAAAAAATTACAATAAATTTTGAATTTTTTTTTTATGAAGAAATATATTTTACTCTCTGTTTGGCAGAAAAGATGAGAAGATGTTGCTTCGTTTTGAGAAAATGCATGTTTAATAAATTAAATCATTAATTGCAAAGCATATATTTATCAAAATAACAATAAATAAAGCTCAGATTATTAAAAGTTAATTAAAAATTACTTAAGGAATTTATAATGAAATGTTAAAATTGTCGAACTTTTTTTTTCCCCTAATATTATTTAAAAGTAGATTATAGCAATTAATAAGTTGACCCTCCTATCAATATTATACAGATTGTCTGAGATTTTTTAAGATATTCATATTCGTTCTGCTAATTATAATTATTAATGATTCGATGAAGTTAGCTTAAATATTTGTATTTATATAATTTTTTTAATATACTTAATAATACAAAGAGATCAAATATTTTTGGCTGTGTGCACTTAACTTCATCCCCGGCTTCATTATGGCTTCATAGGTTTCTCGGTTGCCAGCTCTCGCGATTCGGCTCATTTGTTGCTCTTTATTGTTTAGCATTTTTTATTTACGACCCGCTGAAAGTTGCTGGCAACTTTTTCGCTATTTTTCCCGCGGCAAATGTAGCGGAACGCCGGCAGCCTGGCCGCGGCGAAGCTTAATTAAAAATTCCCCCGCCAACTTTTGGCAATTGCATTAATTGATTCAAGTTCGGCTCGCCGCCCGCAAATTACAATTCACCATTTTAATTTTCCAATTTCCAATTTCGAATTTACACTTACCAGATCGATGAGTTGCGACAGCCGGAGGCCCAGCTTGACCAGCACCGTGTCCGTGTTGTTGCTCACGGGCCGGATGAGGCGGTTGTAGTTGCTCAGGAGGTCGTCGTAGAGCCGCTTGGCGTCCGGATTGGCCTGTACCGTCTCGCAGAGGAGCAGCAGGACCAGAAGCAGGCACAGCAGCTTGCAGTGCCGCCACAGCGGCCCCAGGGGCAGGGGCAGCAGCTGGGCCAGGGTGCGGGGGCGTATGCAGCAGCCAGCCATGGTGACGTCACTGGGATGGCAAGGAGGCCTTGACGGTCGGCCGGTGTTTTATTGATACAAACACGCGCACAGGTTTTTGTTTACCTTTCTGCCTCCTGGCCTGCCTGCCTGGCTGCGTGGCTGGGGCTCGGGCTGGCTTGGCTTGGCTCTTGGGGCCAGCCTCTGACGCAGTTCGTAGCGAGTGTTTGTATTTGGCTTTTAGCACATGGCCTAAAAGTGTTTACAAGTCTCCAAGTCGCGCTGGCCGCTTCTCGAGTCGGCGCACTGGCTGAGCAGCTGAAACCGCTGCGCCCATGCAGCTGATTTTGTTTTCGCCGCCGCCGCTTCAATTTATTTCTTACTAAATTTAAAATAATTTATTTTCACTCACTTTGGGGCTGCCCTAAAAAATTATAAAATATTCTTCAGCTTCCCAACTGATTTTAACTGAATTTTCCGTGTATTTCTGACCAGATTTTCACGCCTTTTGTGCGGAGCTGCTCGGCTCTGCTCCGTGCTGTCCTGCATAGATATTCACAGGAATCGTACTGACGCGCGTTTTGTTTTTGTAGCCTGGCCAGGACCTCTGTTTCGGCGGCTCCAGCCTCAATTTGTAGCTTTGTCGCCGGCGTTATTTCACGGCAATGTGGATGCTGCGCAGCGCCTGCGCCCTGGGGCCCGCACCCCGTTTTCGGGAGAGCCATCCTGTTACACACAGCAGCCGAGCTGAGCCAAGCCCTAGAAAAGAGAGTCCTTTTCAGTGATTTCAACGATTTTCCTCCTCGAGGAGAACGACTCTCTGAGGAGCTCTTCTCTTCTCTGCGGGGCTAATCCCGCCGCCGACGACGACGACGACGACGACTCCATTACAACTTCAGCCAAGTTTTTGGGGTTCTCTTTCGGGCCGTAGATATTTTTTGGGCTCTCTCTCCCGCGATATTCCAACGAAACGAGCCACAGCCCAAAAAATTCCCCATAAATACTCCCAGCACACACAGCACACTTACGCGAAAAGGAGCAGAACTTCACCCATGTACATGCTGCACATTTAGCAAGCACTCATACGCCCCGTGCGCCCGCACCTCTCATCCTTGGCACATTTCGTTTAACCAGAAACCAAATTTTTCGTAATTGTCAACATTCGTTAAAATCCACGTTAACATGCACAACCCCACACACATGGCCGGCACCCACACCCACACCCACACACACACACACACCTATCAGCACTTGTGCACTTTACATGTTTAACGTTGCAATGCTGGCTCTACTTTTTGGTCTGGCTCGGTTCGGTTTTTGGTTTCGTTTCGTTTCGTTTCGTTTGGTATTTGCCATGTCTGTTCACATATGTGTCATATTGCGATTTTGAGTTGTTTCTGTGGTTTTGGTTGGTTTCTGTCGCCCACATTCATACATCCCTGGGTGCTGGGTGCTGGGTGCTGGGTGAATTCCGGGATTCCCCCCCGAGTGCATCGCCAGTAATGTGCCAGCCACGATGATGACAGCCAGCCGGAGCCACCGATATCACCCAGCTCCCCAGTCCCGCCTGGACTGGCAATTTAATTACTGAATATGATTGAATTTACCAGCGTTTTTTGCTCGTTAATTGAAATTTGCAAGTTTTCAACGCCCTCAATTCGAGTTAGTATCACTCGGCGCTGGTCAAAACCCGTTTGACATTTCCCTCTTTTATTCCATATTTGATTGACTAATTTAAGGGCTCTTCTGAATATATTATTTTTGTAAAGGCAGAGTTTAACTTTGCGAAGGAAAGGAGTGTGCAAAAATTTAAGACATGGACTTGGGCTAGAGCAAATCGACTGATGATGCTTATTGTTATTGTACATATTCTTTATAGGGTCCGAAAAGAGTGTGGCAAACTTCTGCTCAAAATTTTAGTATCCTGCAGGGTATAACTCTGCTTTCTGAACTCCCTTGCTGGTATTTCGCCAACAACAACGGCGACTGTGCGAACTTTGGCTTGAGCAGCCGCAACTGGAACCCATTTGGCTTAGTGTTTTGTGTCCTGTGTTGTTCAGTGTTTGGCCCTTCGTCCTGGCGAAGCCATAATGATACATGAACTCTGTCATTTGGCTGTGCCGCCATTGAGCCGCGTGTGTTTTATGGCTTACGGTCATTGAAGGCATTTTTAGCTGCTTTCGTTTTTTTTCTTTTTGGCAAATTGGTCGCATCAGCATTTTCACTTCTGACTGTCAGAACGAAAAAAAAAGATTCAATGAGCAATTTATGCGCCTGCTGCCGGGACAACTTTAATCTAGTCTATTAGCTGCTTTATTGCTGTTTTTGTGGCCACCCTTTTTATTTATTTCCTTTGTTTGAGCCTCATTTGAATGAGCTGCTGATACGGCCGCTACAGTTGTTATTGCTTTCATTAGCCAACCTATTCTGCGCGGCTCTGCCCGAATGTTTGGATGTTTGCGGGCTCGGAATGGAGGAGGGATCCTCATGTTTTATTGCTACCCACACTCGGCACACACTTCTGCACATAACAAAGCAATCAAAATTACAACAACCACCGTTTGCCACAATAGCAAACAACAATTTTTAGCTTGTTTGCAACTCAAACTTTTATTTTTATTTCTTTTTTTTCCTTTTACTATTTGTATTTGTATTTTTTTTTTGTTGCTATTGCGGTCTTTTTGCAACAACAGCAGGAAAAGTTTTGTTTTGTGCACTTTCCCTGGTAAGTCAACAACCGAAATGGGTCGGCAGAGAATTGACTTTGATATACCCTATATACTCGTACGTATATATATCCGACGGGCGACGTGCATCAATCTGGGCTAGCTGGGGCCTTCAATCCTTATGGCATTAAATCTTTGATGTTAAATTTCTAAATGGATTTTACTTTAAAGTTTCAGTGCATAAGTTAACAAAACATTTTCGATAACAAAGCCCCGTCCTCCTGCTATTGGCCGACGAGGGAAAAGTTGAGCCCAACACCTGACTTTGCGACTCTCAACTAGGTCCTGACCCCCCGCAGGACCCACCCTTTGGAGCTCCACTTCCTGATTGCAAGAAAACTCAATTAAAATTTAAATTTTCGAACGTAAATGACAAAAGTTTCTCAACTATAAATAATCGGCAGTCGCTCCACTTGGCTTGCTCTTGGTTTTTGGCTTGCCACTTCAAAATCTGACAAAGCCGCGACCAGAGCCCCCAGTATCAGACCCCCTTTTCGGACCCCTCCTACATAAAGTGCGTGCGTGGCTGCGTGATCGAAAGTTTTTGTCTATATTCGTACAATTTATCTAACTTTTATGGCAGCCACAGCAGCAGCAGCAGCGGCGGCAACAACAAACGTTTTCCTGCTTTTGGCCAGAAATTAATTGCAAAACTGTTTGGTGTCTCTATATATATATGTATCTGAAAACGAACTGAACCGTCAGATATGTACATGCACAGCGGGAAAAATAGTGGATAAATATTTGATTCCAGGAGGAAGTTATTATTTATAGCTTAAGTATGTTTATATTCTATGAAAATCATAATAAAACTGTTTAGTTTCTACAGAAGAAAAAATAAATTGTTACAAGGACTTTCAGCTGACATTATAAATATTTTTTTACACCATAATTGGTAGAAGAATAATAAAAATTAAACAGTCTTGGAAAATCCTCATTTTTAAATATAAATCTTAAGTTATATGATTACCTAATTGACTGGAAATTAGCATTTAATTTCTGCCAGTGCTTAAACTATATATGTGAGTTTGGTGGCTTGTTTTTTGGCCATGGCAGGCCAATCACAATGAGCGCTCGTTCGCCTGCCACTTGAACAACATAAAACTGATTGCGAAAATCTGTCCCGCGCAACCCTCTCCAAAGAAAGGGCAAAAAATTTGTCAGTCGAGGGAGGGAGGCGGAGGAGGAGTACGGGGCGGGGTCGGGGTCTATTTGGTGCCAGCAGAGTCCTTTGTTCATCAATTCGAGGCTGCTGCGCTTGTCGTGCCCATTGTTGACACGTTTAAGTGCCGTTTGCTTTTATCAGCACTGTCCATATCGACAGGGGACAGTCGACCGTCGACGACCGTCGACAGGCGACAGCCGATGAGCGGCCAGCAACCTGCATACAACATTTTTATAACATTTTTAATTGTTTTTGTCGACTGTGTGAATCGTGCAAACTCCGACGTCCCATCAATTTAATGGCATTTTCGCGTGAGCCGCGCCAAAAAACGAGAGACCAGTGGCCCAAGGAAATCAAAGCCAGGAAAAGGCGAAAACACTCTGTGTCCATGGGAGTTGGATCGTTTGGCAACCCAGGTCCTTGGTCCCTGGCCCTTGGTCCTTGGTCAATTAATGAAGATACCGGTTTTATGATGAGCGGTGACAAGTCGTGTTGAAAATGGAGGCGCATTACACGCCCATTGGTGGCGTGTTTATGGCGCCGTAAAATTTCCGCTCGACATAAAATGTTGCATAGTTTTTGGCCCGCTAAGCGGATGTCATTAATTGCGCATTAGTTTTGTTTTCTGTTCTCTGTTCTCCGGCGCGGCCCGTGTGAATTTCGCGTTCGCGAATCAAAAGGAATTCGAGTGCAAACGAGGCGTATGCGCAATCTAATTTGCCATTTGCGTGGGTGTGGGTCCTAGTGCGGGTCCTCGAGATGATGACTTGGCGGTGTTCGTAATTGAATCGTTGCTCGGCTGGCTTAACTTGATTCTTTGACTGCGTATGTGATTAGGATTTAAGTTACGCCAAACGCTGACTGCCGCCCGTCGAGCTGGCAACAAAGTTTTGGCCTGACCAAGCGCCCGAGGCAGCGACAAATAATATTATATTATTATTATTATAATATTTTGCAGCAGTTCTAGCAGCTGCCACGCCCAGCAGCTCAAGCTCACGTACACGCCCAGCCGTTTCAACAAAGCTGGTGAATGAGCGAGTTGGGTGCACTGAAAGAAATGTTTATTCTGGGGGAAATAAATGATAACAGATCATATTTAAGGGCTTTCTTTAAAAAAACAAGAAATACTTGGTCTATTCATTTAACATTCCGTTCTTTAAATATTTACATTAACCTAAGTATTGGCAACATTTATATTTTCTTAGGTAAGTTGACTTTTTGAGAAGAATTTTCTGAATTGGATTAAGTTTATTAATTTACATTAATTAGTAATTGACATAATAATATTTTATATACACACCTATCTTCATTTGGCCATTTTATTTAAAAAAAAATTAGTTTACAATCTGAACGATTTTCTATAATCCTAAAACACGATATCAACGATTTCTTATCCCAAAAATCTCAACTTTAAGTCATTTCTCTCGGTGCCGAGGAGTGTGAGTGACGCAGAGTCATCAGGCTTCTGACTTAACAACTTTGCACTGACAAGTTTCGCTGTCTCGCTTTGAGAGCGCCTTTTACTATGAATACTTTGTCAAGTTTTTGCTCCAGGACCCAGCTCGGCTCATTGTCGTTGTCATCATCAGCAGCACTTCTGTCGCCTCGCCTCCTGTGCGAATCTCTCAGCTTGCGATTTGCCAAAGTCAGTGCAAAACATGCAAACTAAATTAACTGTTACAAATGTGCGGGGGTGGGGGTGGCAGTGCGGGGAGGAGTGAAAATGATTTTACGGCTGAAAATCGGAGCCGGAAGAACTTGAACAGATTTTGTAGCCATGGCGAGTATCTATCTTTGTCTAAGTCAATTTTGACATAAAATCAACAATTTGTCACACTTGCTTCATTATCCTGGGGAATATTGTGGAGCTCGGACCAGCTCCAGCTCCAGCTCCCTCTCCATCTCCAACTCCCATCCGGCAACTTCTTGGTAAATGTTTTGCCAACTTCTTTGAGGACTCAATTTACCCAGCAATTGCCATTCTCCCGGCGTTTCCTCTCTGTAGCTTTCTCTCTCTCTCTCTCTCTCTGCTCGCCTTGCCCACCGCCATCTTGGCACTGCCGCTTGGCATTTCCTGTTTCCGGTCGCCACGTTGTCGTCTTTATGACTGACCCCGCTTTTTCGCCCCTCCATTGTCTCAGTGCCGCACCGCTATATATACTATATATGTACATTATCCTCTGCCATTCGCCTTTTGTCGTTTGCTCTTGAAATATTTGCGCTTCATTGTCATAAAAAATTTATACAAATTGACAGAAATCCAAGTAAATGCATAAATCCGGCCCAGATCTCCAAGTTTTAATTGCGCCGTCTTGGATTTTATGGATGTCAATATATACGCCGCTTCGACGGATTTGAGATCCTTTTGCAAATTCATTGTCATCGTCATCAATATGCTGGGGCTCGGGGTTCGGCGACAGGAGCTGTAACACGGACATCATTGCGGCCACTCGGTCTTATTGTTATTTCGCCAGGACATCTAAGGGCGGCAAGTGGCGGATTTTGGGGGCGGGATGACTTGATTGAATGCCATTCGTTTGGCAGGTGGCACTGCTCAAGTTCCTGCTCCGCGCTTCCGAGCTTCGCGCTTCCCGTTGCCCCTGTTGCTGGTGATTTATGTGCGTGCGCGCCTTGACGTCAATTCCGCTTATGAAATTGTCTGTAAATTGGCCTGACATTGATTTCGGCTCCACTGGCTGGCTGCCATCCATTAGTCATCAGCGTATTGATTGACATATGATAACCACAAGCGGTTGCCACTCACACAGGGCTTTTATCCTTGCAACAAGCGGCAAGAACACCGAAAACAAAAACCGCAAAGCGCCCCGCATGCAGCGCCGCAAAATATGCTCCAAATTGCATTCAAGCGTTGACACCCATTAGTCGCCGGCAGCGGCCACAAAGGGGAAAACTGCAAAACCAAAACTGAGTACTGAGTACTGCGAACTGAAAACTGAAAACTGAACCGAAACCGAAATGCGAAAGCGAAGCCCAACAAATGGAAAATGGAAATGTGTAAGGCGGGCAAAAGCAAGGCCTGCACTTGGCATCAATTTTTATATTTTAAGCCACAGGCTGCCTAGCACTTGAGCCGTGAGAACAATGCGATGCCAATGCAGAATGCCAGATTGCAGGAGGCCCAGGCTGCGGGTAAGAGCGGAGAACTAAAAAACGAAAAATACCCCCTCCCGAAAAAGGCAAAATGCAAAACGAGAAGGATATCCAGTTTGATGCAGCTAGGCCGAAAATCCCAGAGACAAAGTCTCCTCTAACTGCGAGCCTGCTGCTGCCTGCTGCCTGCCTGCTGCCTGCCAGAGTAACCGAATGAAAATCAGTGCGAAACGTTTTCTGAAATTTTAGCATCCCGTTTCAGTTTCGTCTTCACCAGCTTCCTTTTGCGATTTTCCCCAGCAATTGTTGGCTTCCCTGTCGTCCCCTGGCATAGAGTTTCCACTTGCATTTCCATTTGCTATCACTTGGCTGCGAAGCCAGCTGCTGTGCGGATTTATTAGCTAAGCGATCGGATTTGTAACTAATTTCAAAGTGGCATTCGTAAAATAAGATGTTTGCAGATAAACTGAGAAAGTTTGGAATATTATTTACAATCAATTTGGGAAAAAGAGATTACAAGCACTTTAACCTTAAATAAAAGTATTTCTAACATTGGAATCAAGAGATTGAACATAGCAATAACATTTTAGATTGCTGATCCTATAAAGCTTAGTTATTATTCCCAAAAATTATGCAGCTTAGCATGAATTAGAATTTGTTAAATAAATTTCGACCAAAATAATAATCATATTTCAGTAATTCTTAACGATTTTGTATCTAACTTTTAGGCAGGTAAATTGTTGTACAATTTAATACTTTCATAATTAATTAATATAAAAATCTGGAAAGCTGTATCCTTCAAGTGTATGCAACACTCGACTTGAGGCACCGTTTCGGTTTTTGATTTTGTTTGCTTTTGCTTGGGTGTCGGAGTGCGTGCTTTTGGCGTTTATGTCAAATGCAGAATTTCCGTTTCATACTTTCTGCACTTGCTGTTTATTGTTTGCCCTCGGTGCGCAGCTCGGCGCTCTTTGTAGCTGCGTGGCTCTGTGGATATATGGCAATGTGACTGCATGGTTTTTGTATCTATATCTGGCTGGGCGCAATTCTGTTTGTTTTCGGTGGATATCTGTGTGCTGGCTTGTATGAGTATTTTATAACTTGTTGGCTTAACTTGCACAGAATTTCGTCTGTTTTGTTTGGTTATGTGCTATTTCAACCCTTGCCTCCCTCGAAAAGTGTTTGCGTCTGTGGTTGCGCTTAGTTTGGCAATTGTTTTCGAGAAATTCCTTAAGCTGCAAAATGTTTGTTATCAAACAATTTTTTTGTGGTTTTCCATGAGGGCGCCCTCTACCTACCATCTCTCTCTCTCTCCACTAATTAGAACGATGCCGTGCCGGAGTTGCACTTCTAATTAGTTTGATTTTAATAGGCAGAGTTGCACAGTTGCGGAGCCGTTGCCTGGAGTTCTCGACAATAATTGAAACTATTGTTGTGGTTGGAGGCACTCCAGTTCATTTGCATATGGGCCCAGGGCCATTACTTCCTGGTGCTTACAATTTATGGTTTTTGCCGTTTTGCCATTTTGCCTTTAAATATTAAATTAAGTGTCTGGACAAAAATAATTGAAAATCCCTACACTTCACACGAATAGCCAGAAGAACTGTCAGACGATTAATATAAATATTGCTGTCTAAGATTGCCAGATCTTCACACAATAGATGTGGGGAATTTCGATTATCAAGTTTTGGCCATATCAATATTTAGACAAGCGTTTGCAATTGATAATTGAAAAGTGTGCGGCCAACGTTACGTATGAGTAATGTACAAAGATGGTCCATTGTTTGAGTTGCCCGCTTTGGGTGTACATTGTGGCAGTGTGTGCATGTGCTAGTATGAGCGGATTTCCGTAGCGTATCTGAAATGAAAATCAAATAGCAAGTGCAAAAACGTGGATCGGGGGAATCAGCAGCAGAAAGAAATTAATTTGTGTGCAAATATTTTAGATAGTTCCTTTTTTTCGCCCTCAAGAGTTGCTCTTCAGTGCAGAGAGGAAAATCTTTATTTATCGTATTGCATAAATTATTATCTTACTTATTTTTAATGGGTTTTTATTTATTTATCTTATGCAATAAAATAAAATATGAATTTTTATTATGCAATAGTACTTTTAACAAATAAAACTTGCTTTAGCAATAAAGTTCTTGCCAGTCGAGCATGAAAGATTCTACTCCTATAAATGAATTTTTATATAGAGCTAGAGTAGGTTTTTCCCAGTGTCCTATTGCATATGTGTCTGTGTGTGTGCGGTGTTGGCAATTTCAATTTCTTTGCCAAAGTAATGCTTCAACAATTCGCCATGCCAGAGGGCTCTCACGTGCCCGGGCGGTCGGCTGATTAAGGAGAACTGCCAGCTGGCAACTCGTCTTGGAATCGCATTTGCAGCAGCAATGCAGCGTGTCCTTGCCGGAACTCCTTGCGAAAACATTAAATTGTATTAGCCTAAAACATTTCATTACCTTCGGACGGCCTTCCAAGCGAGGCAATCAGCTTGAAAAAGCATTTGAGGATTTAAGAAAATCTAGCCAGGCAAGCCGGAAAGCAGGAGAGGGACGAGATAAACTCGTAGCATACTTTTCAGTGTTACTCGCCCCTGGCGTGCAGCTAATAAAAAGGAAAATATGATGCAACAAGTAAGCAGAAGCAGAAGCAGAAGTATACACAGCTCTCAATAGCTCCCAGGCAGACTGCACCGAGTGGCGCTTTATTAGCTGACCCATCTTCATCTGCCACGCCCCTGCTGGGCAACCCGACATGCCCCCATCCGCCCATCCATCCTCCGCCCACTCATAATCCCGTGTAAAATTGTTTTCAAGCAGCTGAGTGCATTTCATGTTGTCTTGTGCCGCTGTAGGGCAGGTCCTCATGCCGTTCCTGCCGTTCCTCCTCCCCTTCATTTGTTCACAAAAAAGTGGGGGAGGGGCGAAAAAGAAATATAGGAATGCAGGATGTGAGCGCCAGTACAGTGAAATAATTTCAATCATGGCACAGTAATTCCCCAGCACACTTGGCAGGACCTTTGGGCCCTTAAAGCCCAGCTCCGAAAAAAACCACTTGCACTGCGCCCTCATTTAATTGTGCAGGAGTGCAGGTGCTCGAGAAGATGAACAGCGGACGCGGACTATATGTTTATATATTCTGGAGTACCCACGGTTAAGTAGCCATGCAGGTGCAGGCCAAGAAAAAAATATACTGTTGATCCAGCTAACAAAAGCTGAAGAGACCAGAGTTAATCTCAAACAGAAAGGAGATCCAATTTAATAATTTTACTGATTTAAAAGAATTTCCTTTAAATATATTAATCAGATTTAGAAATACAACAAAAACCGTTGAACAAATAAATTGTTTTGATCTTTACATCCCCTCTGTAACTTCTGTTTTGACTTAGTAACTCCTCTATAGTGCCAGTGAATCCGGGCCAGGCCATTACTAATTTGCTATATTGAGTGCACACAAACTTATTTCCACTAAATAAATTTTAATTTGCTTTAAGAAAGCACGGCGCTGTTCATGCATGCTCGAATTTCCCCAACAACCACACAAAAAGGACGAGGACAGGCGGCGGGCTGGGTGGCAAACAGGATATGCCAACACTCGCTATTTATGAGTTAATCAACCATGAACTTTAAAGCCCTCGTTCTCAAATGCAAAAAGGACACCAAAGCCACGAACACTAACCGCACTCCAGACCCAATAATGAATTTGCATTTTCTACAGCTTCTAGGGGCATTTTCCGGCTTGTTGTGCCGCACAACACCACGTGGAACGTGAACGTAGAGCGAATTTTGTATCGCACACAAAAAGCGGCAAATGAAACCAAATAGAGAAAAACAAATGAAAACCAATTAAAATTTAATGATTATGCAGTTCGCATAGAAGCTAAATTTTCAACGCTTCAATGGCGCCACAAAAACAAAGTTTAAGCAAGGTTTTTGTCCGATTGTAATGAATTCGAGTTCTTTATGAAAACTGTCCACGGCGAATTTTCAATTGTGCGCTTAATTCGGTATGTAATTAATTATTTATTTGGCAATTTCTTGCATAATGATTAAAAACAGTTCTACACAAAAAAAAAATTGAATATATGCAACTCACCTTTTTGAAATGCCAGATATATACAATTTAAAGATTAAAATCTTTATTCAGCTTAGTAAAATTGTAAGCTTAAAATGAAGGAATTAATATTTAATATGCCATGAAAATTAAAGAAAAAAATTAAAGTTCTTGGAATATTTGATCATCATTTGTTTTTTTTATATATGCGTATTTGTTTGCAATTAACCTTGGCTTTTTCCCAAGGTTAACATAAATCTCTTAGTGAGTAAAGAATATGTATTTTTGTTTCATTCGCAGTTGTTTTCTCAGTGAAAGGAATACCTCTGCAGAAACCAAGGGAGGAAGCGACTCGGAGACAAACAGGAAATCAAACGCAAACCGCAGCTGAAAGCCAATACCGATCCGCGGAAATACCCAAGATAAAGACGGACACTGCCAGCCTGGCCGGGAATCTGAGAATGGGGAAAAGTAACTGGTGACTGGTGACTGTTGACTGGTGGCTGATGGTGGCTGGTGATGTTGGGGTGGATGACAGGCAGATTACGTTTCCGTTGCCGCTGACAACCGAAGCCGAAACCGGAAGCCAATGAGCTTCGTATAAATGTATTTACAATACAAAGTGAAAATAAAGTCCTGCCTTCTGACTTGTAAAGTATGCCACTTACACAAACACTTCGTCACACACTTGGGCGAAAAATTGCAAATTAGCAATTGGCCATGTGAAAGTGAAATGAACGGAAACGTGGCCCGAAATGGCCCGAAAAGGGACCCAGGCTCAGGCAGGGCTAAGTAAACAGAGGAGTTCCGAGAAAAAGGATGAAGGTCGAGTATAAATGCGGTCATCAATTAGGGGGCGGGACAGATCGATGCCCGCCTGTATATGGGGCAATTTATACACATCTAAGTGCGGTTTTTCCTCGCCAAGGCTCACTAGAGCCCGGACGAAGCTAAAAGGGTATCTGCAGTTCGCTTAGCTGCTTTTCGGCCAGTGCCCCTGACTTACGGGCAATTTAAAGTGCAGGCTTAGAGTGGCCAGGCCACATTTGAGGTCCTGCCATATGTGTGACCGGAACTAGCGGCCAACAAG
The DNA here is from genome assembly GCA_008042535.1 of Drosophila tani. Classification (NCBI taxonomy): domain Eukaryota; kingdom Metazoa; phylum Arthropoda; class Insecta; order Diptera; family Drosophilidae; genus Drosophila; species Drosophila tani. The sequence continues at coordinate 164,123 of VNJO01010087.1, read as the reverse complement.
CGGAGCTTGGGCCCCTGGAACTCAAGTTGTTATTGACAGGAACCACACGCCGGCTCTGGCAGTAGGGTAACTCGAAACTAACTTCAGTTGCATAAATATTATATCCTTCCCCTTTCTAAATGTGGCTTAAAGTACTTCCTCTAAAAACTATTAATATTTTATATAAAATTCAGTACCAAATTATTTCGATCTCTCTCGACACACCCTATCCTATCACAGGCTACACCCATCCAAGCATAGTTGTGTGCATGTCAATGTGCCCTGAGTGTAGGAAATGAGTTTCAAAGTGCTTAAAAGTGGCTGCTGGTGTTTGGCTTTCAGTCCGCTGGCCTGGAGTGTCAGCGTTGCGCTACATTAGATTAAACAGCTTAAGAAGTCAGCCAGTAATGCTAAGACACGCATACACAGCACACACACACTCTCACGCAGGAGGGGCGAAATTCATGGGCTAAGCTGTCAACGTGGCGTATGAGCAATGTCGCCTTATGCCTTTCGCTTTTCGCCTCGCCTCGCCATGGCTTGGCTCAGCTCGGATGCTGATGCGGTCTTCTTGTGCGATGTGGCAGAAAAATTAGTGACCCTGAATTAAATTGCCATTATTTTCAACTCACTCGAAAAGATGCGCAAAGCACACACACTCGCTTCGAGAGTATTTGAGCGGCTGCTGAAAAGCGGATTTAATATGAAAATTCCGCATTACGAGTTGTTTGTCGTTTCACTTTGTGTACTGCAAATACATATGCACAAGCAATTGCCTCGTGTGTGTCTGTGTGTGTGCGATTGAAATTCAATTACTTGTGTCCCTTTTTGCTGCCGCCCAAAAAGCCAAAAAAAAAAAAAACCAGCGAAAAAACCAAGCAAAACTTTTTCGCCCACAAAAAAAAAAAAGAAGAAAAACTCGTCATATTCAGCGAGCGAGCTCTGGCGAGCGTGTGTATCTGTGTGTGAGCCTTATATCTGGTGGATGTCATCTGGATATAGCTACAACTACGGCAGCATAACTTTGAACAACTGTCAGCCGGGTTCAGGGGTCAGGGCTGGGCGTACGAACATGCCCTTTGAGGTTGGTTAACTGTCTCCTCTGCGGGGTCCGAGTTTTATCGCAGCCGTGTGTCAGTCCTTTCGGGCTTGGGAGTGCGTGTAGCTTAGGCCCAGGCTACCGAAAAATACAAAATGCCATCAGAGAGAGAGTGGGCCAGGACGAAATCGTGAGGCATTCCCGACATGACACACAAAGTTATGGCCCCATAAATCAAACTTTTGTCTTGCAGGTGGGAAGAGAGCTCACTCACCCCTCGGTTATTGAGTGCTGGGAGCTGCATCAAATGAGTTTATTATGCCACATCAAAGGCCATTTCATTTACATTTCGTGCCGGTCATGATTAAAGGAATTCAATTAGCTTCCATTCATCTTACATTTTGTAAATAATGATCAAGAGCTTATTAAAACCTATTAAATATAATATAAATTACAATTAAGTTTCTTAGCCGAACTAAGATATAGGTTAAAATAATAATTATCTTTTAATCACTTTAAAACTCAATCAAAATCTGAATTCAAGCCCCACTGAGACCTGAGCCTTGTGATTAATAATATATGATTGATCCCACTTTGAGCTGGAGCGTTTCCATCTTTAACCATCTTTTTTGGTTATTGAGAGTTATACTCGGAGCGAGGATATAAAATTAATGAGCCGCAAATGCAAATTGAGGATATAAATCCACCAAAATCATATTTAAAACACGCTTTATCCCCTGTGCGCCTCGTATTTTTTGTTTTCATTTTTATTGCCTTTGTTGTACCTTTTACGTCAATTGGAATGCCATACATTTCAATGATTACGACGCGCAAATATTCAATCAACTGTTTGTCTGTTCGGTCTATGTCCTCGCACCCCGCCGCACCCCTTAACCACTTACCCCCCCCGAACCACCTGCCCCTCTTTAATATCCGACACCCCCATATATCTGGTGTTTGTTATGGACTTGTTTGTGGGGCCGCGAGTCGCATTCGTTCATTCGTTCATCTGCCGACAATCGAACAATTTCTGCATTTTTTCACGTTTATTATTTTAAATAATCGATTTTTGGCCGCACATATAAGGGCGTTTATGTGTACAGGGAGAAATGAATGTTTAAAAAGTATTTTATGCAAAATGAAAAAAATCTAGAATTAAAGCTACTTTTTCTGATATTTTTAATTCAGGCGCTACAGCAAATATTTATTGATATTAACCTATAAAAATATTGATTCTTTTTAGATATTAACTTCACTGAGTCAGACTTTTCTTTATTAATTTCTTCCAGCGCATGAGTATTTGTGCGTGATGGCAGGAGGATATATATTTTATGGCCGCCAGCTAAGGACACTCATTATGCGGTTCGGCCAGTAATAATACTGTGAATAAGAAACAAGAGCTGCTATAAAGCTGCCCGCCTAAGCCGACTACCAAATACCCTTCCGATGTAAGCTCCCCGAAAATATATAGCAGCGTATTAAGAAAATTATCTACGGGGCCCAGGGCACTGTGGGTCACTAATAGTTTCCAATTAGTGAGCGGATGCAGTGTATCGCCATTGTAGAGAACACAAATCTAGAGCAATTTGTTTGTGGCCACTAAATTGGCCAATTCCCCGCCCCTACCTCCGAGGATGGTACGGTACGTGTGTGTGTGTTTCTCTTTCTGGCAGTGTGTATGTGTGTGTGAGGCGTCACAGCTGTGGTTCATAAATAAAAATAAATACATCGCTTGATTTATATGGCCCTAATGAGCTCAGCGCACAGTTCAAGCGACTTTGGGCCCCGGCAAGGGCCCAAAAACCGAAACCGAAACCGAAACCGAAAAGAGGCGAACCACCAAAATAAATAAATAAAATCCGCAAGCACATCATGTAAATGCTGTGCAAATAAAAAGATACATTCGCTGGCTAACAAAAGGGAGGGCATAAAAGATGGCTATGCAGTTGGGAAAGTCGCAATGATGCCTACTTTTCGGCTGCTTAGCCGCCAGGCAGAGGGCCATTTATTTGTTACGTGCCACACACACACTCACACACATACACTTTTACACATTTTCACACTGATAGAAAAAATAATTGAGGAAGTATGGAATTTTAAGCTAAAGCACCTTATACATTTTTTTATATTTATAGGCAAGCTATTGATTAAATAATATTTAAAAGTTAAAATACATTGGATCTGTATTAATTTTAGGCAAATTTATTATCACAGTATAATAGTATCTAGATATTAATTATAGCTCATAAACATACATATAATAAATATACATACAAATATTTAAAAAAGTTAAAGAAATACTTTTCTCAGGCCATTTTTCTCTGCGCACACACGCTCCCACTCCCAGGTCCTCTATATTCTCTCAATTTAGTTTATCGTGCCCTACGTTTGATTTGCTTTCAGTGCGTGCCCATCATCATCAGCATTAGGCATGATTGTTGTTGTTATTAGACAAATATATATACTATGTATGCGTACGGGGAGATAGCTGGAAGGCGTGCAACTGTTTCTGGCATAATGACGCTAATTTTGTATGGTCCGGTAACGGTAAGGTTAGCCTGCGCTCGGTCCTGCCTTCGCCATCCGGCAACCATAACTTATGAGGCGAATTTTTCAGGTCCTTGCCGTCGTCATGGCCTAATGTCAGGTGATTTGACAATGGCATTTATTAATTAAAACATGTGTCGCACGCACGAGCGCACACAGACAGCAGATCAGGCCAGACGCTATTGATTGGTCCTTGCCCAACAGGGATAATGCCGAGCAGGCAAGGGATCTGGGAAAGGGGGCAAGCGACCAGAATAGAAGCAGCCAGGACATGGGGCAATCATAGTCCTGTGAGAAGCCAGGAAGCAAGGCAGTGACTCAGAAAAGCTCATGTCAATCCCAATTTCGGAATATTCCGTATGGAAATCATCAAACTGGAGTACAAGCATGGCTGTGTTGGACTGAAAAGAAGATTTGGGAATAAATAGAAGGTTATAACCTTCTTTAAAGTTAAATAATAACTTTAATAGCAATTAATGGAATAACCTTGCAGAAACCCATCAAATTTGATTATTGAATTAAGAACTGCACTCAATGAAAACCACAACTTTTAATCTTTTGCAATCCTCACATATCAACGTGATTAATCTCGCTTAATTCGGTTAATCAAATTAACAATTTAAGTCACATTTAATCGGAAATGATGTAGCTCTCAGAGTAGTAATTGAGGCTTTTCAATTGAATGATTTACAAATAATTTCGGCATATCACGCGGCAATCCTCTTCGGCACCCAATGGCAACTCTGTAAAGGACGAAAAGGAGGCGCCGTGAGAGGGGACAGTGAGGCTGGCAAAGGGACAGGGACAGGGACAGTAGAGGCCAGAGGCATTGGGACAGAGCAGAGCAAATGAAGTCACGTACGTGCGATTTTTCTTCTGCTTTGGGGCACATATTAAAATACGTGCGTCTCGCATTTACTATAACTTTTACACACACACACCACACACACAATACACATCCATGTCCGCGCACACACATGCACATTAATGGCGGCATGATGAGGCAGCTAAGTTTGCGTGTTTGTTGCTGCTGTTTTCCTCACTCACAAAAGGGCTACAAATGGCTTAGGCCGTTCCGCCGGCTTCTCCCTCTCACTTTGGCTTTTCGGGTTTTTATTTTTTGTTTTTATGTGCTCTGGCGTGCGTGTATGTATATTTGTTTCAATTTCAATGACTGCAAACAACATTTGCACTTAGTAAATAAAATATAGCAAGCACTGGAGTCGGCACTCTCCTTGGCTTTCAGTTCATTTAAAGTTGGCCACACTCCGCTTAATATTTTTGTGTAGGCTCCGCGGGCCTCCGTTCCCTTTTGGCGGCTGGCCAGTGCCCAGCCGAGATCCAGATCCCAATCCCGAGCTGCTCATTTGCATTTTGGCTGCTGCAGCAGGCCAACATAAAAGTGGAAAATGGGCCAATGAACTGGCAGACAAAAGGCCCGAAAAGGGAACGCCTGCTCTACTTTCTGCACATATTTTTGCGCCCAATGAAATGGGATACCAACACTGCCGTGGAAGGCTAAGGCCCTCGCACCAAACAAGGGGCAATGACACTCCGCCTTGATCACTTTTCTATGATCACTTATAAATATAGAACGAAAGGAAAGCTGCTATATCCTTCGAGTATAAGGAGGTGTCCCTCCACGCGGAAGACACACGGCAGAGTCTTCGGCAAGTTATACTTTGCTTTCCCAAAGTTAGCTTCCTTTCTTGTTTATAAACTTAAAACTATACAGGAACAAATAAATATTTACAAAGAATATTCAACCGAATTTCAAGATCTTAAATCCGACAAAAGAATAAAATTAGTTCAGGTCTGTTTATAAAATAAATTTTCTCTCTAAACAGAATAAAAAGAGTGCCATCACTGGTAAAGCAAGCAAACAGTATTCTATTCCCTGGCCCCCTCTTTGGACTGAGTCGTGTATAACTGGTAACTGTGACGCCCGGGGACTGTGGCCGAGCCATTGTTGACTTGATTTGTATGCGTCTTGGCTCGGTGCAACGGCCACGTTGGTTTTTCTCGAGCACTTGAAATTCCCCCATGCAGGAAACTTTATTGAATTTTCTGTGGTATGCAAAGCAACAGCTCTCTAGACGTCTACCACGCCAGTTTGGGGTTCTAAGAAATTTGTGCACGGAGCAGGAATCACAATCAAGAGGCAGACCACGCTCCTCCTCCCTTCCTCGGCGCAGACACAAGAGTGCAGACAGAGGTCAGACCTTGAAGTTAATACAGATCGATGATCAACGATAAGAATATTCCAAGCAATGGGTATCTCTCGGGTTAAATCTGGGAAGAATGTTGTTGAAAGCTAATTCCCAGGTGTGATTTTTAAAGGAAATAAGGTACATTTTCTAGTCAGTACAGAGCAGTTTGGCTAGCACGAACCAATTTATTTAATATTGGATAATGTACTTGTTTTAAAAATTAAAAGTTTGTATTTTCTGGTATAAAATTATTATTTTTAGCAGAAAAATCAAAGACAGGAAATTATTCATTACAACCACTCTAGGAAGTTTGACTGTTATTCCGTTTTCCGTTTGTTTTTCTTTTTTTCCGGGAAAATATATCAGCCTCAATTTATCTGGGCCCCGGCACTTGTTCTACGTGCGTGTTCATGTGTGCAGGACGCGGAAAGGAAGCGGAAGGTGGCAAGTGCCCCTGATCCTGTCCCAGTCCCCCCCAGGCCCAGTCCTCCGATCCTGATGAGGGTTAATTTGCCAACGGCTCAACAATTCATCAGCCAGCCCAATTAACTAAGCGCGACCCATTTCCCCAGCGAGGCGGCGCCACTTGGCGGGTGTTATAAATTTAAATTTAAAGGCCAAACAAGGCCGCGTGCCAAGTGCTTTATCGCTGGCCTAGCAGATTCACTGAAAATTAAGAAAAACTGTCTGCTCGCCCTGACTAAATCCGAAGTCGAGGGCCGAGACTGGATCTCCCTGTCGGCTCTGGGATGGCCAGGATATCGCCGGGATGGCCAGGTGCTCGGACGGCCAACTACTTGTATTTGGACCGACTCCGCTGACAGCGTTTGCACTTTATCCTTGTCAGCTGTTATCGTTTGTTGCTTCTCGTCTCTGGGCTACCGACTGCCTGGCAAAGGACGCGTTCGGTTTGAGAAATTGCCGCACAAAAGTCAACGTGTAACGAGAAAATAATAAATGCCATTAATACGGCGGGCGGGGCGACGGACTAGACAGAAGGATGGGCAAGAAAGGGAAAGCGTGCCAGATGAAAACGAATGGAGTATGAAATTGAAAACCAGAGAGCATAGTTTAAACATCATAAAGGAGAAGAAATCCCGAAGGGAAGATGAGTCGAAGTCTAGAATACCTCGATTTAAATTAGGGTCGATTAATACTAAGAAGTTTGGAAGAGGAATAATTCTTAATCTTAAAGTCTAATTCCTTTATTTAAGAGCCAAAATATAATGTGTCTTTTTTTTTATATACTCCGAATTCTTCGCTATTTCACACATTTGGATTCTTTAACATTTTATTACAATGGGAAATTTCCCTGATACTCATGTATAAACTAACTAAATGTAAACTTGCATTTTTTAATGAATTTTTTTCATGCACGATGCGCAAAAAAATCAAAAGTCTTTCCATTTCCCTACATAAATATATAAAAAGGTCAAAGACATCCTCGATCAAATTTGGGGATATAAAATTAGAGTGTAAACCAAAACTCATTTTGGAAAATGACTTGGCAGGCAATTTAAAGTAAATGCGAAACCTCCAAATAAATGATTTCCATTTGATATGCCTGGAATTATGTTTTGATCAATTACGAATGGGCTTTCCTCCGAGGATGTATTTTTGAGACCAGGTGGCGATTGTCACGCAATGGCAGCTGGCCTAAAGGCTGCAAAGGTTCTTTACTTTTATTGACAAACTCGACGAGAATTTGTGCGAAATGTGCGTGCGCGACTTGGCCAGGATATATCCCTTATCCTTTGAGTGTTTTTCTTTTTTTCCCTGTTGAGGACACAAAAAACAGGGCCTCCATGTAAGTGTGTGAGCGAGTGTGGTTTTGGGTTGGGCGTGGCCCAGGACACGGCATTTTTTGCCATAGTTGTTGCTTGTGTCTTTTGTTTCCACCTCGTGCCACTTGACATTGCTTGCGGTTTGTTAGCGGTCCTGGCGAATTCCAGTGTGCAACAATCTCGTACGGAAAATTTTGTTATTCAAAACACGACGGATTACCGTTCATTCCGCTTACCCACACACACACACTCACATAAAGGGGCTTCGAGAGACACGGAAAGAAATTAAATAAAGATAAATATTAAATATTTACATCATTGCCATTTTGCAGGGGATTTTGTTTTTAATTTTTGATTAGAAACAATTAGGTTAGAATTGATGTTTAGCCTTCAACCTTCTTAGCCCTCTTAATAAAATCGAAAGCAGTCTTGCAAGCTGTATGAACTCAAATGAATATATATTTTAAGTTGTTGTATTAATAACACTTAAAAATGTTTACTTATTTATATAAATTACTAGAACATAAAATTAAGTTATTGAAACTAACTATATTTTCCATCTTTTGTCTCTGCTATTTTGAAGTTATATTTATTCGTATATTTCTCAGTTGAAAGGGTCTTATAATATCCTTTAAATTATATATTGTTACACAGATTTCCTGCTTATTTTTTCAGTGCAGCTACACGCATGCCTATGTGAAGACCGCAGGCGGCACCTTGCCCTGCAACTCGTGTCGCTGGCGTTGTCACACGGCGCACATTTGTTAGACACTAAGCCCGTGTATGCCTCTCTCCGGTCGGGATAAGAATGTTTATTATGTTTATCACACACACACAGGCAGAAGAGCCGCACAGGCACTCGGAGGGACTACTCGCTCACACGGATAGCGGACAGGACACGACTACAAGTCAAACCGCAAGGCAACCGCACGTACAAAACTTAAAGGGCTGACGGCAAATGACAGACAACAAAACGGCAAAATGAAGCCGCTGCTTCCGCTTCCTGTCCCAGCAGCGGAGCGGCCATTGTCTTGTGTAACTAACTTCAAAATGGCGACACGCCGTGCCACGCAATTATGACCACGCCTACGACTTTTGGCATTTTTCAGCGCTCGGCTCGCCCGAGTTTTTATTTCGCTTTATTAAATGCTTCAGGTAGCTACTTAAACACGTTTTCGATTAGAGCAGCTGCTGTCATTACTCAAAGTCGCGGGGAAGGCGGAACGGAACGTCTGTCTTTTACCTGCGAGCCGAGCTTTCCTTTTTCTTTTTTTTCCTCTTCTTTGCCCCCCACAATTTTCATTCTTTTCTTTTTTGTATTGTGTACATCTTCAATATTTTATAATAAAGCGAAATTCCAGGAAGAGGAATACAAAAATGTGCAGCTAAAGTTGCGCCGGGTGGGGGAGTGGTGCCAGCGGGAGGATGGTAAGTTGCTAAGCTGGGGTTGCTGCTTACTGGAGTGTGCTGATAAGGCTTGGGATCAGCTTAAAAGAAAGGGAAATTCCAGTATTAAAATGCAAGCAAGGAGGCAGAAACAAAGGATATTATTTTAGTAATCAGTGGACTATTCTTCCTTGACTCGGACCAATCTTAGACGTTAAGTTTGTGTTGGTAACTAGCAGGTTAATGGCTTAGACAAAGAAAACTTAAAATCTTAACTTAAAACTTAAAATGCCACAGAAAATAGGAAATATATTTACACATGAAACTTATTCAACAAATTGTTCCAAAGAAGATTTGAAAATTATGTAAAATTAATTATATTGGTAATGCCTTATTACATGATTTATATATTTTAAAATGATCATTTTCTGTATATATTTTATAACATTTCAAATATATCTTCATGAAATTGTTTAGGGATTATTTTTTCCCCCTTCGATTTTTGCCCGCCCCCTAAGGCCACTCTCACCAGCGTCTGCATCCCACTTTGGAGTGTTTAAGCAGCTCGTCGCCCTGCCATGGCAACCAAGTCGAGCAGTCATTGAATCCATCATGGGACGGAGCAGTGAACCTTCAAAACGGCCACAACCTGTCATAATTTTATGTTTTAAGTCGTCGTCGTCGGAGGAGGAGGCTATGTCTGCAGGGGAAGCAATGTGGGGGCGTCTTTAAAAATAAATCTGAAAGTACTTTAATGTTGTATCCTGTTATCGCTGGCGACGTGCAGCTGTCGCTATTAGCGTGCGACTTGCCGAGTCCTTCAGCCTTCGGCTCCGTTTACTTGTCGTCCTGCGAAATGGCTGCTCCGTTGTCTTGCCTTTCATTGCTTGATGCGGCGTGTTGACAGGATATTTACAGGATTTCTATCAATATGCCAGCATTAGCACGTACGCCTGCAATGAACGTGAACGTGAGTAATGCCGGCCCAAAGCTGAAATGCGGGGAAATTCTACGGAAAACTCTGAGAGAAAGAAAGTAACGGAAGTCGCTATGATTAGCTGGGTTTTCTAATTTAATCATATTTCCAGGGAACAGCTGAGGCTATTAATATTCTATATAAAAACACCAGACTTTTGCCTTTAATACATTTTTTTTTTTAGTTAATTGATTTACAAATTCTAAATTCCTGAATTGTAAGTCATAAACTTTTAAAGTCACTTCCCTCTGCTTGCTTCTATTTCTCACAATTTCTTGGGCAAATTGAAAGATCAACAGAGACTCGGAAACAGAGCGTTAAACTTATGCCTGTTAAATTATTTACATTTCATTTGTACCTGCAGTCCGTTGCCTCAATGGGTTAAAACGAGGGCTCAGTCAATTGTTGCCGGTCAAACAAAAACTGGCACAACAACAACAGCAAAAACAACAAAAACAACTACAGCAACAACAGCACAACAATGAGAACAACAACAACAATGAGCAAGGAGAGCAAGGAGCACAAGTATTTGTGCTATTTAAAATTTGCTTTACCAAACGTCAAGTGGCTGGCAACGGCAGCCGGGGCCAAAGTGCCACTCGGTCCAAACTTAACCCCTGGCTTTCAGAAGTTCCCCCCTTTTTTCAGGCCCGTCCCCGCCCACTTGGGCGCAGTGTGTGTTTGTGGGACAGAGAGGTTACAACGCGGCAGGGCTCGACTTGGGCCTATTGGCCATAAATTATTAATGATTACTAGCCCGAAATTACAGTTAACTCACTTATTTGCTCATTCGCAAATGAAGGCCAATTGCAGCTGGGTGGCGAGCGGGTGGCGGAGTCTAATTTATTTTTACCACAAACCGACCAAAAAGATAGGACTCACAGGAGGGGGAAGAGTCTCCGGCTAATTGTGGGTCCGATTATGTTTAAATATTTATTTTGATTGTTGAAAGTGAGCGCCGAGCATCAATCCGAAAACTTCTCCCATTTACTCGCCGGCAAATCATCATTTGGTATTCATAAGAACTGGCGTACCCAGTCGGAACTTTTTGCGTTATTTATATTTTATATAATTTTATGCCTGCTGCGCATAAACGAAATTTATCCCATCGCATGCAAAATTACTTGTCAGAGCCAAACGGAGCGGCGGCGCTTGTGCTTTGTTTTCTGCGGACTTCCGCCCAAAATGGCATGCGACCCAATTGATTTTCATTAGTCAGGCCAACATCCGAATCAAAATTCAATTTTTTATAATTTTGACCAGATGTTTGCAACGCAGTGAAGGAGGCTTCTCCGACCCCATAAAGTATATATATTCTTGATCAGCATCACCAGCCGAGTCGATCTAGCCATGTCCGTCTGTCTGTCTGTCCGTCTGTCGGTTTCTACGCGAACTAGTCTCTCAGTTTTTGAGCTATCGAGCTGACATTTTCAGCATAGTCTTATCTCTTTAGCACGCAGTATATATGTCGGAACGACCGAAATCGGACTACTATATCCTATAGCTGCCATAGGAATGATGGCGAGATTAATGTAAAAAAAATTTTAAACTTCTCTGTTTTTCAACGTATTTCTATAAATTTTGAGATATATCAGTATTTTATGGCTCTAAAATTACGGTTTTAATTTCATTAAGATCGGACCACTATATCATATAGCTGCCATAGAAGCGATCGGTCCATTTATATGAAAATGTAAAATTCTACATGTAAAATGTAAAATTTACAAAATTCGATGTTTTTCCAAAACTACTAAAATGGTTCGATTTTCAATAATCCAATTGCAGACTGCAAGGGTATACCAGCTTCGGTTTACCGAAGTTAGCTTTCTTTCTCGTTTTGTATACACTCGCTGATTGTGTTTGATTGTGTTGTCTTGCCTCGTAATTCGCTGACTTTATTATGCCAGGCCGTCTTTGACTTGGCAATAATTTCTAGTACTACATAGGCTGAAATTCCATTGATTATTCCGTTTTTGTTTGCTTTACTTCCCACGGGGCGGATGAGTTATTCGGTTTGAGATTCTTCTGGGTACTTGGTAATCATATTGTTAGAAAGAAGTACTTGTAGATAGGTGCTTATTATAATGGGATTTTATTTAATGGAAAAGTAAGGCCGGATAATCATTTTTATAAATTATATTTCATGAAAATCTCTTCCAAAAAAATAAAGGGTTTGATTTGCTGCCTTATTAAAGCTTTAAAAAATACATTTTCGCAAGCTTTTAAAATTACATGTTCAGCATACTCTTTATTTTTTTACTATTATTAACTATCAGCTCTACAATGTTTTCTCTTTTACCCTCATGAACTTAGAACATTGAACTTTTACCTAACTCTTATCCTTTATCACTTAAATTCGACCATAACCCAAATACTTATTTTCGATTTCGGTTTTAATTTGGCCTGAATAGTAAATGCGGGGGCTTACAGCCTTTCAGAAACCCAAACATCCCAAGGAAAAAGCCAGCACTGAATAGAAAATACAAGAGGCTGGAGTAAAGTGCAGAGGTAGTGTTGACGGCACAAACTATTGAAGAACTATTGAAAAGAATTCAAGCGCAGGAGAGCCTCAGCTGGGCCGTGGACTAAATGGGTGACACGAGTGGCTATGGCTATGGCTGTGCCTAGAAAAAAATGTTCACCCCCAAATGCAGGCGGCTGGGAATGTGGACAAAAACAAAAATCTTTCTAAAGCACTCAGCAGGCCGAAAAGCGTGGAGACACACAAGCACACACGCCGCGCGGCATCTTGCTAAGATGCCTCAGTTAGTTGCACTGAAAAGAGGATAAACTGCATTTTTATCTTTAAACACACTTCAAGTGCCATAGGCTCCGGCCTCCTGCCTCTCCCTCTGTGTGTGTGTGGGCGTGGCAGCCTAACAGGCACGAAGCACAAACACAAGTGCACGCGCACCTGTCGCCAAGTGTCCTGCGAGTATGTGTGTGTCGTATGCGGCAGGTGTGCTTTTGTCAGAGCCCCCCGTCCTTGTTATTATTATGATTATTATTCAAGTCATCAACGACGGCCATAAAGCAAGTTTTTGGAGGAGCTGTCGCTGCACTTGACGCGCAGCGGCAGAAGCGCAGCGAACGGTGATGGAGATTCGTTAGGAATCGTTGAGATTCGTCGAGAAGCCCGCGCCCATTAAATTTATCTGCTCGGATTGTGGGATTTGCCGTGCCCCGGGCATTAATCACAGCCGACCCCGCCAAAAACGGTCGATCGAAATGGGGAAACTATTTATGAAATTTGGCGGGCTCGAGAGCGCGTTGCGATAAACCCTTGCCAGCCATTTGCCAGCCACTCCCACTAGGACCCGTGAAGACATTACGCGATAAGCCGCAAGGTAACGACACTGCTGCTGGTTTCCTCTCTTATTCCCCCCTTTCTTTTTTTTTCCCCTTTTTTGGGCAATTTATTGCCAACCTTCAGCGGGCGAACTATGCCAATTTCCGCCGAACGAGTTGGTAGTTGGGAAGGAAGGGAGAGCAAGCTAAAAGAGGTTTGCATAACGGCAAGAATTAATTTTTTAACACGCATACTGCTGGAGAGAGATGGAGACAGCGGCACTGCGAAAGAAAGAGTTGTTTAATTAAGATTAATTGTAAAGAAGGAAGAATCTAAGGACTCGGAGATTTAAGGGATTTTTTCCAGTTCTAAAAGTACATGGTTTTGTAATAAGAGATTCCTTTAAGCCGATCCGAAATACATTTTTATATTTATTTAGCATTTGCAAGAGTGTCTAACCCATTTTTTCACCGTGCATCCAGAGATCTAAGGAAGAAGAAGCCCGCTGCGCGTTGACACTGATTTTGACGCATTGCTCCCAAAGGATGTGACCCAAAAAGTCAGTGCGGCAAATGAGCAAATGTAGGCGGCGGCGGCGAAAGGGATGCGGCTACAGAAACCGGTTAAGTGTTCGCCCGTCTGGAGTGCTGGAAATCTGAGCACGAAATATGAGAGATGTCGTGAAAACTGAGCATACCGAGAGGGATATATGCAGGATATGGCAGTGGGTAGGTAGGCAGGTGCTCGCTTGCCTAGTCGTTAGCCGTGGTTTTTAATTTGCACCCCGCCCCGGCCCTGCCCGGAGAGGTGAAGTCCTGACAAAGTGAAAGGCAGACACAGACAGACGCAGACACGGACGGGCCCTGTGTGCAGTGTGGCAATCAGACAGCAGGGAGCCTGGCATTTTAATATGCAAATTGCAGAGCCAGAGCCAGAAACAGAACCAGAAATGAAAGTTATGTCAGGGGCAACCCCCCCTAGAAATCCCTTTGAGCAAAAGGTGTTCCAGCGCACAGCCACCAATTGATAAAGGCAAACTGGTTCAATGCCATGCCAAATGCTAAGAAAAAGTAAAATGCGAACAACCTACAGAAGACACAAGACCCCCAGCCCCCTCGAGAGTGGAAACCCCGGCCAACAAGATTCGCTGCGAGCGTCGAGCCCGTGCTTCGCTGGGCAGGGCAAAGGAAAACTGCATGCAAAAAGAAAAGGAGAAAGAAAAAGGGGGAAATGCGAAAACGCTGAAAAGCATGTCAGTTTCATGCTCGCGGCCGCACTTAACATTATTTCTGCTGCACCAGCAACAAGAATCCACTTCTTTTGTGGAGAAACAACTACGGCAGCAGAGCAGCAGGCAGCAGAGTGTTGTTACTCTTACATATAACGCATACGCCACGTGGTACGCGCTCCAGCAGCTTAAACTTAAATATTTAATGAAGCGTTTAATGTGCAACTTCCCGTCCCCCACAAAACGGTAACCCTTAAGCAGCCTTAATTGCCGAGGCCCAGTCCCAGGCCCCGTTCTCCCTCGGTCAAGCTAAAAACCTGCAAATATTTTCAACAAATTTTTGCCTAATGCAAAAAATATTTTATTGTGCTGCCGCCGGCCTATGTACAAAAGAGACAGGTGGGGCCGGCCGCTCAGCACAATAAATTTGAGCTTGCCAAGAAGTACTGAGGGTACACGCAGAGAAAAATCGCTTCAATATCTGAACGAACAATTACTTAAATTATAAGTATAGCTTTCTTCACAACGATTTCATCTTCTTCCTGGAAGTAATTGGTCATCGGTATAAATCGCGAAAAGTTCTACTGGAATTGTCTGTCCTTATTTTTCTGGGTGTAGCCATGGCGTAGGAGGGGGTCGGACTCTGGGCAAGAAGCCCAAAATATTTGCGGCGGTCCTCTAAGCCCAGGCATGCGGTTGGCCAGGCATGTGCAGCATTTCAAGCAGCGCACTTCGCACAGAGGCAAAACAATAATACACACGGCCAAAAGCACACCCAGTCACACACAAACACACACACTGCTAGGCAAACAAAGGATGCGATGGCAGCCCGAGCCATAAAATTTTTCGGACGCCCACCGAAGGTAAGTAGATGCAGGTGCTGGCTTAGTGATGTCATGATCTAAAACTACGGCTAAATCGGAAAATAAGTAATTGGCCAGGCAACTTATAGCAGACAGAGAATAGATAAGCAATTGATGGAGTGCGGCGTGTATTGGGTGTTTAAATATAGATTTAGCTGGGGAAAGTGATTCATGCTCCAAGGATATATTTTAAGTGTCCTCTTATTGGATATGCCTATTGTTGGGAATGGTAAATTATAGAAATACCGTTCATTGGAAATACGTATATTAATGGTAATGAAAACTTGTATGGATGCTTAAATTAGGAATAGATTTTGGGGTAATTAATCAGATATATATAAAAATCACACAAAATATCCATTCACTTATATTTTTAATTTCTATATATATAAATATACCTGCCAACTATTATTAATATTTCCCTTCATAAAACCCTTCTCTTGCTAAAAAACTCCACAAATTTCAGCTTTTTCCAGGACCTTCTCTTAGGAGCCATCACTGAACTGCAGTCGCTGTGGCGACAAAGCATTAAAACCTTTGCACGAACCTGCTGGCAATCTGGTATTCTCCTGCCAGCCAGGCTAGAACAATACCGTCGCTGGGCCTGTTAAACATTTAAAGTGAACAATGAAATATGCCCAGACTGGCTTCAGTCCATCCCTGCCCTTCCTTCCTTCCGTAAATGTTACCCAAACACACCAACCCCCCACCTGGCTGGACGATTTACTTATTTACATCAAAGCCCGAGTCAAGGTGTTTTATGCTGTGTACTCGCCTGATGCGTAGCCGCACTTACAGGCGATGCAGCCTGCCTACCAATTACCCACTGAAGCACCCACCACCACCTCCATCCACCTGCCACCCACCACTTGCCCTCCCCAAGTCCACTGACACACACGCACTTCGAGGGGGATGAAATAACGGAGAGCCTTGCGGCAGCAGTGGGCGCGATAAACTTGCGAACGTAACGAAATTTGGTCAACACCAGCAGCAGCAACAGCAGCGTGTTGGCCACGCTTAGCGCTACTGCCCACATGTGGCCATAATTTTTAAGCGCCAAATGAGCGGCCATCCATTGGCCGTGATGTCTGGCATTTGCCGTTCGCCAGTGCGACATTGTCCTGGGCCAGTCGACACGGCGGCTAAGGACACGGAGACCAGCGATACCTTTGGGCCCTGGCCAAATGGCGAAACGCTGTTGCCACCGGACATGCGGACATGCGGGGGACCTTGCGATTTCTAACCGTAGTTGGTGGCCTGCCTGGGACTAATAGCTGACCGTTAAAATTAACAGCGTAATTGGAAAGGAGCTCATATAAATCGGTAAGTAAGTCTCAGCTCTCTCGGCGGGGACTTATTTCAGCCCCTATTTGGTCAGCTCATTTCGATTTACTTCATTGGGATTTCCCTGCACGATTCTTGACCTTTGCTTTGCCCCTAAATAATCAAAGCCACCCATAGTCAACCCTTTATGAAAAGAGTTTCATTTAGCCTTACACTTGCCAAAAATATGTCCTGAGCATAATAATAAGTAAATAGAGGCTCAGTTTCTCCGAAAAGAAATAGCACAATGTCCTCATTTTACCATAAGTTTTTAATAATATATTTTAAAAATCTATGAATAGTTCCAAAACTAAAGTTAGTTTTGTTTAGAAGTCACGACAAGTTTGCTTTTCTCTTAATTATCCATTTATTTCTTATTTCCAGGGACTATACATATTGAAGAGTAACCTTAAAACAAATATAAACAATGTTAAATTTTAGAAACTCTATTGTTGGACGAACAAAATAAAGTTACACCCGTAAATATTGTCACGTGTCCGAGAATAAATAAACGAGTTAGCCGGAATATTTACCCAGGACACACGCAACTTGAATGCAGTTACAAAACCCAATCGCATATCGCATAAAGCATGTTCCATATAGCATGCGGCACAAAGTGGCAGGACAACGACAACGACAACACACACACACTCGCATTTTGTCAAAAATTCCTCGAAAGCAGACAAATGAAAGCCAAACAAAAAAAGGGAGAAACAAAAACAGCAAAGATAAAGAGAGAGAGGACTGCCAGAAGGGGCGGTGGCGGAATGAAACCACAATCGAGACCATTATCAATTACACGCACAGCAGGACACGGCGGCAGGACACAGCACAGCAGCAGAAGCCGATGCCGAAGCAAAAGCAGAAACAGAAACAGAAACAGAAGCAGAAACAGGAAGACGGTTAGCAGAGGGAACGAGGAGAGGAAGTAAAACGCAAACGAAATGAAAATACGCATAAAATTGCAATTTACATCAAATCCATTTGCACCCATATGTACAAGCACACCCGCACACACACTTCGCAGAGTTACAAATAAAATTCATTCACACGCATAATGAAACTCGCTCTTTTTCCCAGGCTCTCTTACGCATCCTTCCCCGCTCTGTGTACTCTGTGTGCGCCCCAAAACTGCATGGGGATAACAACACGGCTGAAATAAGGACAACAATGTTTCGAAATAAACAAACAAATGTGACTGGACGGCACAGAGGGTGGAGGAGAGTGGCAGCTAAAAATCTAAAAGGGAGGCAGTGGGTGCGATTTCCCGATTAAGCTCACGCATCCATCGACGCTGGAGAGTTTTCGTTTTCGTTCTCGGCCGGAGAAAAATCCACGCCCTGTATGTAAATTATTAGCCAGGCCACTTTTTGTCCGCCCAACTCGCGGCGACACAAGTCCCTGGAGTTTCTGGCGAACACTTTGCGGGCGGCTGAGAAATGGTGGCCAAAAAACCGGAGAGACACCCAAAAGGGAGATAGATGTGGATGTTCTCGTTTTGTAGACTTCTGCCATGTGGCTTTAAGTAAAACGCCCTTTTGGAGTCGCACGGCTAAGAGAGGAGCCATCTAAGAGAGAGTTGGGTATTGTTATATTTATTCCGGATTAAATACTAAATTTTATTTGGTGAGCCCTCTGCCAGGTAAGGGTAAATCCTGATCAGAAAAGTGGTCCCTGTAATAAAATACCCCCTAGATAAGGTTACACCTTCGGTACTGACAAGCAAAGAGCCAGAAAATCACCAGCCATTGCCCACTTATGCTGGCTGGAAGAGAGCCGCCGGACCTGTATCTCAGAGATTCATCTGCGAGGGGTGGCTGCTGCTCTGCTCTTTCGCAACTTTCGCAACTGTCGCTTTGTGGCTCAGCATGCGCAGAGCGGCCGAGAGCGATAGCGACTGCCACACGACCACATCCCGAACAGCATCCGCTCCAAAGAACCAGCGGCGGCGGCCCCAGCTGCGAAAAAGTCTGCCGTGCAGCGGCGGCCATCAGTAGTTGCCTCAGAGCCCGCGGGTTGAAGAAATCGTACGCATCGAGCGAGTGACAAGCGCCGCGTCTCACCAAACAAAGAAAAGAAAAAGCAGAGCCCAAATAAAGAAAGCAAAAAAGAAAGAAAAAAACAAAAATATATAAGAAACCCATTAAGCCAGCTTACACTGACACAAAAACAGAGCCAGTCCAACGAATATTTTGTAGTTCCAAAGTTCCCCGAAAAGGAAAAATAATCACCCAAAACCCAATCGAAAATGCTGCCAGAAATCGCAGGCAAATGAGCCCACTAGCCAACGGCTCCCATCAGCGGCTGCTGCAGAGCAGCGAGTCCGAGCCCGGTCCCGCATCCGCATCCGCATCCGCATCTGCATCAGTCTCATCAGCCGCATCCTCATACGCATCCGCATCCCGCCGCGTGTCCCTGTGTGAGTGCCAGTGCCTAACCGAAGCGGATCGCCCGCAACTGCAGTGTACGGCGTCCGCCAATCGCATGCCAGCAAACTAATCCAGAATCGCGTCTGAAATTGAGTTTCGTTTCCGGACTCCGGTTCCGCCGCGCGTCTCCCAAGTCGGTCGGTTGCTCCTTAGTCCTGGCAAGCCGCGCTGGGTCGGTCGTCCGCTCGAAAATTGATGCCGATGCCAGGCAGCCGCCCTGTAATGTAAGTTACGGTGCGATGTCCCTGCCCCCACTCCCACTCCCAGTCGCAGTCCCCATTCCACTCCCCGATTAATCCTGCCCCGTTTCAACCTGCTTAACTGTTGCTCCAAACGTTGCCGCAACGTTCAACGCCCCAGACAGCAGGACATGCAGACAGACAGACAGGCAAACAGAGGGACGAACGCACAGTCGGGGGCTTCGGAAATGTGTGTCAGTGTGCGAGCTCACTGTACTTGAGTATTGAGGCGAAGGCAAGCGGAATGTTTATGGCTGCCCAATGTCGTGAAATGATTAACAAAAAATATTTAAGTAAAATTTCAATGAGGATTTTAATGTTCTTGAAAATGTTTACATTGTGTATTGTGTTAAAAATCAAATAAGGAATGTCAGT
This sequence comes from Drosophila tani, assembly GCA_008042535.1. NCBI lineage: Eukaryota > Metazoa > Arthropoda > Insecta > Diptera > Drosophilidae > Drosophila > Drosophila tani. The sequence goes on along the minus strand of VNJO01010087.1, from coordinate 144,456 downwards.
TAAATGTTAATAAGTACTTATGAAAGCTTTGAGATACCGCAAAACCATAAAAACCATATAGACACAAAAATCTTTTAAGGGATTAATATTATATAAATTACTTGAAGCTGCTTTATACATTTAAGAGCTATTTTCATAATTAGATCTTCCGAAATCTAAGTTATGCATTTTAAAACACGTTGTACGTATTCTACTATGGCACTAAAAAGGATATTTTAGAATGCCTTAAATGCGAATTACCCATTCATCATAAATATTTCGATTTCTCCTCTCCTGTCTTGTTAAATTATAATTATTCCCTGGCTTATTTAATCACAATTCAGTGACTCGTGTAAACAAATGCTGACTTGACTCGGTTCACATGTCTAGGCGGCCTTTGTGTTGATTTTCTCATTTTATTATTACCTCAAACGTTTTTCTCGTTTGCTCTAATGAATACGCCCCGACCTGTTATCCCAGTTTCGTTGGTGCCCCCCTGGCACCTGGCACCTGCAACCCGCAGCCTGAATGCTGCTACCTACAAGGTAGCACATTACCCATACGCCAGGTATGCCAACCAGCCAGCCAACCAACCAGCCAGTCAGTCAGACAGTCTCCCAGCTCGTCGCCTGGTTTTCCCCGCTTTTCCTTTTCCTTTTTCGCTCTTCGTTTCGTTTCCTTTTTTGTTTTCGTTGTTATTGTTTTTAACGCAAATTCCCACTTGCTTAGTTGCCTGTTCTGGGTTGTTTTTTGTATGCATGCTGTTGCCATTGTCTTTGCCGTGACACACAAATGTAGCTCTATATATATATATATATATATATATTATATACAATTCCAGTCACAATATTAGCACAGAATATTCGAGTGTTTTATTTTGTAGAATAATATTAGGAACGTTTATGTATGTTGCTCTTCCAGGAGATCTCACAATTAAAATTTGTTTGGTTAGTTTGTCAGTTAAGGAATATTCAATTATTAAATACAGCTTATACAAATTAGCTACCTCTTCTATTAGAAATTAGCTACCTCTATATAGAAATTACCAATCTGTAACTCTATGTCCTAAACTCCTATTATCTTAACCTCAGCTGTATATCTCCACTGTCTCTCTGGGCTTTGTGCGACGCCATTGCCATCTTTGTGCTCAGCGTCTTGTTGTTGTGCAAATATTTGCCTTTTTTGAAGTTGATTTTTGGTCTTCGTCTGAGCGCCTTTTGTTGCTAGCTCAAGTTGCTCCACCGAAGCGCCCCATGCCACGCCAATATGCTGATGAATCGTTGCTAAATTGAATATCGAGTGTTTATTTATATTGGCCGGCAAGTGTCACGCCCGCCACCCCGTGTCCTGTGTCCTTTGTCCTGTGTCCCTTGTCCCGTGTCCCGTGTCCTGCGCTCTGCAAATAATTTGAAATTGATGTATTATCTCAGACGGAGCGTGGCACAATTGTCTCAGTCCCCGTCTCAGTGCCGACCCCGGAGCTTCCTTTTATGGTGCTGCACGCTTAAGTAGTTTGTGCAGCGCAAACAAAATTAAGCAAGTTGCAAGTTGTTTGGACAAAAGTTGCTGTCACAATTGTTATTTCAGCGCTGCGCAGCGCTGAGAGAAAAGTCGAGTAAACAATTTATAAAATAAACGAAAGGGCGGGCATAAATACCGCTTGAACAGACATTAAAGCTGCTTCTGCCCCCGATCAATATACAAATGAATCAACGCCAAGGGGACACCGGAGAATTCCAAACGAAAAAGCGGAGAAAATGTTGAAATTTTCCGAATATATTTTCTGCACTGCAGACAATCGCAATCGTTATTTATAACTGAGAAATCTGTCACAGAGCGCAATTCGATTGTGGTTGAAATTCCCCATAAATTGCTTTGTCGCTGGCCGTCGCACAAATTTATAGCATACTTTCTGGCGCTTCCGCCACAGTCGGAACTCGCCCCGACTAACTAAATATTCAAGCCAGCTCATTAGACCCGGGGATTCCCCGGAGGAGAAAGGCTCTGCCGCAGCCGGAGCCATGGGAACGTGCTGTTGCATTAAATCTGCGCTTTAACTGGAGTGCATTATGCGCCATTCCATTTCCATTTCCATTTTCCTGGAGGAGATCCCGGACTCGGTACTCGGAACCCAGAACTCGGGACTCGACCATTGTTGCTGGCGATGCACTTAGCTGACCTGCAGCGCCTGAAAAGAAGTGCTTCTCCTGCTCTTCCTGCAGCGCTTTTTTGGTTGAAAAACTGCCCGCATTGCTGCTCCTTTATGCTCAGATACAGATGCTCAGATACACAGATACAGATACCCAGATACATGGCCGTCGTTGCCCGCTGTCGCCGTAGTAGTGGTGGTGGCTGCTGATGGACATTTGCTGGCAGCTCTTGTGCCTTCGTCGGGGTCCGTCCCTTTATGCGCCACAAATGAAAATGCAGACAGACAACGGGCGCCAGCCGACGACAGCGGCAACAGCAGCAACAGCAACAGCAACATCGGCAGCAACGACAGCGTCGTCTGACGATGACGTCGCATTTCTGGAGACAATGAAACAAACTGAACCCGGCACAGATCCCAGCCGAGTTCGTTGACAACTGTGTCTCCCAGTCCCTCTATTTTTTCCTATTCCCGTCACGACACTTCAAGAAAAATATTTAAATCATAAAATGGGGATTTTTGAGGGGGCTTGTTTATATATTTTAATGGGAAATATGCTAAGTTTGGATTTAATATTGCAGGATAGTCTAAAAATAAAATAAAAGGAGGACTTAGGCGGGGTATGCTAAAACCAAACGAGGATACTTATTCAAATTAATAATATTAGCTATGAGAAAGTATATTCACACAAATAATGAAGCTGTGATCCCTAAGCCGAGTGTCTGCTCTCCAGTTCCTGTCCTTCCGGCTTACCATTACTACTACTAATGGAGAGGCTTACTGCTCCTCTTTTTCGCTCTCTGCATATTTCTGTTTCTATTCCCTGCCTCTTTACATTTATTTAACATGCATTTGAATTATGAGCCAGCTGAAAGGGATAAACACAAAAAAATAACCAAGCAACTTTGGCTTTAATTCATAATTATTTTTATGTCAGCGCACTCATTAAGAATTGCATTTGTTGTTGCTGTGCTTTTCATTCGCTCCCATTCTCAGCTGCCAGCTCCGGGTTTTCCCATTTTCCTCTTGCTTTTATCCCGGCTTTGTCATTTGCATTTCACATTTGGACTCTTTTTGCATTTCAAACGCTTCCCGCCTGCACATTTCATCCTTTTTTTAAATGGCCCAACAGTTTCTGCTCCGTTTTGCCTTCTGTGACTCATAATTGCAGTTCTCAATTACTGAATGGAAAGTAATAATAAATTGGACGGCACATGAACTTTGTCCGTAGACTTTAATCGGAGGAAAACACTGCAACTGCAACTGCAAGTGGACTTTAAATTTGCTTTAATGATTATCGCAGAAGTTTAGCCGAGTGAGAGCCTTTCGAAATTGAACTCGTTCAGCGTTATTGCAATTTAACGACTGCAAAAAGAATTTAATTTTCCCCTGGCAATTTGTCAACTGGGTGTGGCCCCTGAAAAGCCCCGACCAAAGCTTCAGATACACACTCTCCCGGTCACATATATATAAGTCTGTGTACATATATAAATTATCATTGCCAGCCAAAACTCAACTACGATAAATTGCCAGGCAACAGCATCGGCAGAGGCAGCCGAGGTAGCAGCGGAGCCAGCGGAGGAAGCAGAGGAAAAAATCTATAATTTACACAAAATTCGTTTCCGCATGCGAACGCTTTTCCAATATAAATTGTTCCCATTCCGCTTGCCTTATAACATATTCATATTGATGCCACCAGAAATGGCCATAATCGCCCTACCAATCCGACTGGCGACCTTAGACAACTCCCCGATAGGAAGTGTGCCAAAAGAGAGATCGTCGAAAAGGGTCGGGTCCTCGACCAGCTTGGCAACTGTTTCTGGTTAATTTAATTTATGTACAGTGCTCTTGGCTGCCAGCTTCCGTCCGTTTCCCTGGCTAATTGATAGTATAATTTCCATTAACTTTTTGCCATGATTGTTACTTTGATTCCTGCAGACAATGCCAAGTTTCATTAAGTTTATTAGCCTTTATATTTCTATAGGTATTAAGATCGTATTATGGCTTATATAAAAGATAGATATGATAGGAAAATCTAATATTTTGAGACTGTAAGAGACGACTGTATTTTAATTTATCTAATAAAATGTTGCAGCCATACCGAAATTCAAGACTGCTATCTGGAATTGCTTCAAACAAACACCATCAACCAACACGAACCATAACCAGCCACAACAACAACAACAACAACAACAAAGACAACAAAGTGCTGCCAGCAACATAAAACGTAATCAGGAATTTAAGTAAAAACGTAAAGAAACCGAGGGAGCGGAGAAAAAAAGGGCAGGAAGGAAGCCGAAAACATGTTTATGGAATTGTCATTGTTAACGAGCAACTGACGCAACAGCTCAAGGCATGTGGCAGCAACAGCAGCAACACTGAGCGGCAGCAGCAGCAACACAGTAGCAGCAGCAGCAGCAGCAACATCAGCAAGCAACTAGGGAAGGGGCAGCGGGAGCAACAACACTCCGTGGGTAGAGGTGTGCTGCTATAAAGCAGCACCATTGCTGCCATTAAAATAGACGCCGCGGCGCAACAGCAACGCTGCCGTCGTCACAATCAACGCCAGCGACAACACCATCCACATCATCGCCATCGCAGACGACGACGGCGCAGCAGCAACAGCGGCACCAGCAGCAGCAACGGCAGCAACATCAGCGGCAGCCTGTTGGGCGTTGTGGGCGTGGCAAGCAGCTGTCCCTTGCAACTCGCCACTCAGCAACTTATCGACGATTCAGGCAGCAGCAACAACACTGGCGACGACGACGGCGGCGCAGCAGCAACGACAACCCAGCAGCATCGTCAGCAACTGCAACTGCAACATCAGCAGGAGCAGCAGCAGCAAGAACAACATTGCAACTGGCAACATCAGCAACGAGCACGACGGCGACGCTACGACTGTCTGTCATCTGTAGGCAATGCAACGCGCTGTGCAGCAACGGTGAGTACAATGAAAGCAATATATATATTATTTACAAGCAATTCGAAATGATTAATATCCCAAAAGGGCGATTGAGGAGCATATTTGAAGAGTTACTGAATTTTGGAGTGTTTTTGCCTCATTAAATTAATTGTTTCCACTATATAGATCTGTTTAAAAATCCCCTAAAATCAGGGAAGCTTTATATTTTACAGGAACTTTGAGAAATTGGTATGTCTTGATGTCTTTGAATGTTTTTAATATGTACAAGTCCTACAAAGATTTGACATTTCATAAATGCGTGCCTAAAACTCCCAATACCAATAATTTTACGGGATTTTGGCCCCTCAAGGACTCTGGCAAGATGGCCTCCTACGCGAAACTCAATTATCGCATCTTTACAAGTTACTTCCGAGAATTTCCCACGACCATTACGTGATCTCGTGTCAATCTTGCCACCAGCCGGGGGCCAACTGGAGATGCGAATGCGAACGTGAATCTGTGCCGAGGCGCGACTCGGGCCTTCGCCTGCCCATTAGCTGTCAGGTTAATGCACCCAAAATGTTAATAAAACACAAACACACACGAACGGAGCGCCGCACATATGAATTTATGATAAGCACACGCAGGGGGCATAGAATCCCAGGGACTTGGTTGGTGCAGGCCAGGGCAGGGTAAATGGGCAAAGGGCCAGGGGCGAACTGGACGGGGAAACAGGCACTTTAAAGTTGCGACAGCGTGACGTGGGCAAACTTTCAGCGCGAGTTGTGCTAATGAATTCCCCAGCACACGCCCTGTCAATGTATTTGTGCCTGTGCCTGTATCTGTAGCTGTAGCTGTTGTTGTGTCTGTGAGCACGGGAAAAAAATTAGGCCTAAAACAATGCTTTCTAATTTAAGCAGAATATTTCTCAAAGTTTATTTTTTTAGATACAGAAATCCATCATTTAGATTCAGAAATATCAGAAGAACCAACTGCTAGCCCTTCAATCAATATGTTTTTCTTAGTGTACCTGTATCTGTGCCCGTGTATCTGAGCCTGTGCCACCGACAGTCGTATAATTTCTAATGCGATGCTTTTATGATCGCCCCGCACACACAAACACACTCGGAAAAACACCCACGGGTGCTGATGCTGCCACGCACGTGCCTCAGCCTACTATGTGTGCTTGTGTGGAAATTAAAATGCATAAAAGGATAACAGCAGTGTGGCTGCTGCCGCCGACAAACCACAGGCCCACATCGAAGCCGCTGGCTGTCAGCAACATTGTCATTGTAGGCAAATTTCGCCAGAGACTGCATCGACCAAAAAAATAGAAACACAAGCGAGGAAAAAAACGAAAACGAAAAAAAAAAAAAACGAAAGCGAAAGCCCCTGACAAATTGTACTGCAGGGAAAATTGTGATTTTCGCGCTCATCAGCAGTGGCAACAATGGCCCCAAGTGCACGTGTTGCAGGGCAGGCCACGTCTGGTTTAATTTTAGCACCGGAGCCGGAGCCATAGCCCTAGCTGGATCCGGATTCCTATGCCGATGCCTCCGTTGCCCCTGCCTCTGCCTCTGCCTCTGCCGGTGTGCCTACACCTTGACACTACAAAACGGGGCGTATACGTAATACACACTGCATACTATTAGGCGCTCATAAAAAATGTAACGTTGTCGCATAAAAATAGATGTCGAACCCCCGTGCCGGTGCCGATGCCGGTGCCGTGGTGCTGCTGTTGTTGTTGTTTTTGCGGCTTAGCGAAGAATAAACCATGCATAATGCCCCCCAATGTTGTCGTCGCCATCATCAGCATTTGAGTTATAAATTTTTATATGATTTGAGCACGACTTGTACCATAATTACGTTGGTGTTTTTGTGTGTGTGTGTGTGTGCCTGCTTAGGTATCATAATAAAATGTTCAACATTTTATGGCCGCACTTCAAGTTTCGTGTAGTTAGTTGTTGCCTCGGCAAAGTTAAAACCATCTTATAGGAGACACGGAGAAAAAATGTATCATAACAATAAGTCCTTTTTATTGCCATCAATATATGAAAAATCGAAGCAGTTTGAATCTTAATATATAAGCAAAGTTTTTGCTCAGTTTATCCCATGTGGATAATAATATTTATTACTTATGGGTGATATTACTTTGTTTTAAATGTATAAAAATATTACGGAAATAATCACTTTTATAAGGTTAACATTTCCCATGGTTATATCATGTCCTGTGATGGCACATGACACTGTCACGTAAATGGACCACAAGCTGTACTTATTTCGATATGAGAAAATGCAGAGTTGATGGCCAATTTGGTGATACTTTTTTCCGTGCAGTTTTTTCCAGGCCGTGTGTCTGCCTGCCTCTGTGATTGCGTCCTGGCCGCAGGCAGTTTTGCCCGAGGACCAAGGAAGCACCGATTATTATTGGCAATCAAGTGGAGTGCCATCTTGCCTTTGGCTAGTTTCGTCTCTGATTGCAGTCGGCATGTCAGGAGAGAGTTGAGAAATTGCTCCTTTGGGTTGCCCTCTACCAGCCAAAGGCCATGCACTGGCGCAGATACCAGATTCCGGATAGACGCTCATCGCTCGGCACATAAATGGAAATCAAATCAATCGGGCGGGGGCTAGGTGACAGGAAGTCCGGCTCAGGTTGATAGAGCGCCGTTTTCGGGTTAAATATTTTGACGTTAGCCCCACTTGGCTGTCATCAGTATTCGCTGCCGAAAATCCAATCTAGGCTGCCTCCCACCTCCCCTGTTTTCCGTTTTCCGAGTTACTCATAAGCCCTCAGCAGCGTGTAATATGCCTTCGATAACATTTTGCTCGTGTGACAAATTTGTGTCGCAGCTCAGAAGGAGCCGCATAGAAGGCGCTTGAGAGAAACAGGAAAAGTTTCTTGCCCGAAAAACGAAGGAAGGGTCTGCTGGCTAGATGGCTGGCTGGCAAAAGGACAAAGTGTTAAATGTTGACATGTCATGACATTGCAAAGGCCTGAGCCGTGGGAAGACCAACGAAAGGAGGTTGGACGCTTCCTGGACACCAGGAGACGATGAAGACTGCTTGGTCAGACACAGAGAGAGAGAGAGAGCGAGAGAGGCAACATCGCCGGAACGAGCGGCTTACGTGCTGACAGCTGACAGGCGAACCAATGAACTACGATATGACATGGCCGCCATCTTGCCTCATTCTGCTGGAATAACATTTGCTCTGTGTCAGTGGGTGTGTGTGTCGCCTCTGCCTGTGCTTGTGTTTGTGTTTGTGCGGAACATCAACTAATATTGTCAACGCAACATTCGACTTGTTATCCCTTCCGCTTGTCTGGCGTCCTCTTCTTCATCTCGGCTTAATTTCGTTTTGAACTCCTCGTCGGCCATTTTGTCCGCCTTCCCATCTCTCCGCCTCGCTGACGCTGTCTCCGTCTCTGTCTCTGTCAGTTATTTGCAGAAATTTATTGAAATTGTTTGTCAAATTCCGTTTACTTGTTTTTCGCATTTTGCCAAAATTTCCTCCTTTTTTTTTGTGCCAGCACACCAAATGATGACAAGGACAGCCCAGCTTCCTCCGATGTCCTCTTGCGCCATTTTCTTTCACTCTGTCTCCTTTTTCTCCTCCTTTTTGTCCGCATCTCAGCTATGTGTGTGTGCTTGGCAGTTAATCTAAGAACTCGAACTCGAGCGGGGCTATATGGCCGCTTCGTGCCATATCAACTATAAGTTGGTCCTTACTGCGACCCCGTCCTCGCTCTCGCTCTTGCTCCTCGCTCCTTTTTATAAGTTGGCGCTATAAAACGATACCCAGTGTTTGTTTTTGCATGCAATTTTCGCACATCGCAGCTTACATTTTTTCGGTGGCTTCACTTCAGTTTTAGGGCGAAATAAATAGGACGCCATCGTGTATATAAATATATATTCAAGGAGCGATTCAAGATTTTATTGATGTTGCTTGAATTTGAATGACATTGTAAAATTACACGCAAATATATGCAGCCACCGAAAAAAAAATACAAGTACTCTGAATATCGAAGCAATACCATGATGAAAAGAGGACTAAAAAAACAGACTAAAAAAGCAAGGAAAGAAAGAAAGAAATTTGGTGTTCTAAAAAGTTTTATGTGCATATCTATTACAACTTCCATATCGTTATGTGTGTCATATCGGACAACTGTCACATACCAACGCCGGCGGGTGTGTATGTCTTTGCATAAACCATAATAAAATTGGCTTGGGGTCTGTGCAAGTACACAGAAGTTGTGTGGGTTGTCTGGGAGCCCATTGGCTCCATATGTTTTATGTAAGTGGCTGTCTGAAAAAATTCTGTGGACAGTGCAAAAATTATTCACGCTCAGAATAATAGTATTGAAATCTGTACTAAATTCTACTTCAATAACTTGATGAATCCCTCTTTTAAGTCAATGTACACTGCCTTGATTGGCTGAACTTCATCTGCCCCAGATGGTTGTCACTTTCCAGATTTTCTCGTTTTAGCCTGCAAGGAAGCAGAATTAGTCAGCGTGTTTATGTCATGTTTTTTGTCAACCCTTTAAGCCCAATCTCAGGAAGTGTTTTTCCTCTTTCAAGGCGTACATGGAGGGCCGAAAATTGCACGATAACACGGCACCGAGGACACTCATCTAAATATAGGCTAAGGCCATAATAGGCTCAAGACGCTTTCATTCAACACTTTTTAGGCGGCGGCACAAAATGGCGCCAGCATGAAAGCAATTCGCACCCACACTCACGCCCTCCGACGAGGAGCCCCATTCACAAGACCAAGGCGGCAAGGCGGCAAGGCGGCAGGACGAAAAGGAGTAGCCGGCACACGCACGAAAGACAAAGGCCGGGCTCGAGAAAAAAATGAAGGAAATGAAACGAACGAACCCCTTTCAAATCTCCATCGGATTTTCTTTGTTTTTTGCCGAGCGCTTTTCACTCCCGCTGCCGGACAAAGGGTGGCTGCGTGCTTTTTCATTTAGGAGAATATTCCGGCCAGGTGGGCCTGGGCCAAAACTGAATACGAAATCCCGGCAATCCCCGAAACAAGTGAAAAAAGTATTGTGTGCCAAAAATAAAAATGTCAATTTGCCAAATGTCGGCGAGCGGAAGTTTATGCTCTCGACTCTCGGCTTTCGGGTGCAGGTAGAGGCCAGGAGGAAAAAACCGAAACAACTTCAAAGCCGGAGTTGAGAGAGAGTGGTGTCAAAGTTGCCACAGCAACCACCACCGACAGAGCAAAGTAATTTCCGAAATATTGTACTCTCAACCCCCCCGATACGGGTTACACGGAGTCGTACGAAAGCCAACCCCCAAATTCGAGAAAGAAACCACTTTAATTTCCTCTGCCGGAGCCGTGCCGGAGCCGGAGCCCCCGTATATATGGGGTATATCTTTCGCACCAGTCGCATTCATGCGGGTTCTCGAAATGATTTCGCTACGGAAACCCTTTGGTATCTCCAGCCTAAGCCTTTAGTTTAAAGTGTATTTAATTTAAATGACTTAAGGGGTAGCAAATTGGTCTGACATACGGGGGGAAAGCGGTCTATAATGAGTTGAGCTGCCGCTCTTCGGGGGTTGGCTGCTGGAAAAGTTTCCACCGAAGACCAACAAGTTCGGTGGCAAAGGCCTGGAAGCTGTCAAATTGTATGGCAACCAAAAATGTTGTAAGGACCCTTCGGAAAGTTTCACAAAAACGGTTAAAGCTTAACTGCCGTTTTGGCATCCCCCTGGCAGGACTTGCATTTGACGTATCGACCGCCAAGCATTTCGGTTAGCCTGACTTTCGTTTCGCCAAAAGGTGAATTTATAAATGAAACGGCGAAGGAAATGGAGTTCTCCTTTAAAATTCTTCCCCTGTCGGCAGGACTCAGTGGCCAATTTCCTTGCATTCGCTTTTGGGCAGGCTGATTTCGGTTCGTTGACTGGAAGCAGTGCAATTCGCGCGTGCAACGTAATAAACTGTCTTGGCTGGAAAAGCGGCAGCAACAGTGGGGAAAGCGAGGTGGAAAAGCCGTGGGGGGGCAGCTGGGGTGGAAAACCGCAGTCAGCATCACAGCTCCGTGCCCACGGGCGAGACAGCAAACGAATCCCGGGATCCTGAAGCCCGGCCTGGCTGGCTGCGTTTAAAAACTTACTTCCTTCCGGTTTGTTAGGCGGCAGAAATTGCACGGGGGCCTGCCGGGGAGACGGGCAACAGGGGAAAAGCGGAAAATGCCAAATGCAGTGATACAAATGCGATTTTCTGGCAGTGCCAAAGGCGGAAGAGGTGTGTAACACACACATACACGCAGACACACACGGACCACGAGTACACAAAGTGGCAGGCAGAGATTTAAGGCTTTGCCTGCTGACACTTTTTCAAGTTGATGGCGCCGCCACACACACAGCACACACTCGCACACGCGTTACACTCTATTTGGCAGCGAACCCAACTCAAAATGCCGTGGCGGAAATTATTGAACGCACTCACACACATGCGCCGATAGCCGGAGCCAGGCGGAAAAGCGAAAAACGAAAAGCGAAAGGCAAAAGGCGGGCGGGAGAGAGAGCGAAAGAGATTCGCACACATTAAAAATGCAAAAAGTCAACGACTGCGCAGGAAAAAGCCACTGAAGCTCAGCTGAGCATTATAATGCGAGAAATATATTCATGCGATTACAATAAGAATCGAATAATGCGGACACCCTTTACCCGCGCGAGTGTGTGACGAGCTAACGCCTCTGATTCCGTAACTGATTCCGGGAGTAAACCGCACCGGAAAGTCAAAGGACCTCAGATAAGCCAGAAGAGTGCCGGAGTGCCGGAGTACCTGGGGGCCCCGAAATCAATGCAAGCTGGGCCTCAATCATGGAGATATGATATTGCCTTGATTTATGGTTATTTTCCATTTAATTGAGCAGCAGATCATGGCTGGAGTCGTCGGCGTTTCCTTTGCCTTAAAGCTCCACTCGATAGTCGTATATAAATACGATAAATAACAAGGCGGGCATAATAGTAAGCGGCTCTTGCATTACGCATACGCCGCGTGGAACGGCGCGGACTGGCATCGATTTGCTGCCACATTTCCATTGGTGTTTTTACTCGATTCGATTTTATTTTTTTTTGCAGACTGTCCATAACGAAATATTTATGCGACGTCATTGGGGCATCATTTAAGTCGTTTGTGCCGGAATATCTCCGGCACTGAGGGAAACGTCTGTGACTTTTATGGCCCCAGAATGATTGGGTTAATAACATTCTAGATTTTAAGAACTATAAACTAGGATAATTGACCGGAAAATATATCTAACTTAAAACCAGATTTTGCTGTCCTATAAATCTATTTATTTTACGACCTTGAAACCATTTCTTTCTGTGTTCTGTGTTGTATTTTTTCCCGTGTGCGACCGTGTGCTGCAAAACTCTTTGGCCATCTGTTTTGGGATTAGGCCGAGCCTTAATTTGAATTTAATTGAAGCCCCGCTCGCAGAGCGAGAGGCAGGCAGGTTGGAGGGATATAGCCCCGGTATGCCATTGTAACTGGCACATCCAATTAATGGTGGCCGAAACTAGCGTCGAATGTGTGTCGAGTGTTCGTACAGAGACTGTTAAATAAAATATGGAGGAGAGCGGCAGAGCAGAGTCGAGACTCTTGTGCTTGGCCCTTTTTTCGCTCGAGCTTGTTTGTTTGCCGCTTGTTCGGCTTTCGTTTACTTTTTCCTCGCTTTTTTCCCCAGCCCTTGCCAGCGTTTTTTTTTTCTTTGAGCTCTCCTTCGTTTTGCACATAAAATGGTTGGGAAAAAAATGCGTGTGTGCCACTTAAGTTTACATTTTCATTTGCTTGCCCCAATGACTTTTGCCGTTTACAATCATTTTTTCCGCTTTCTGGCTCCCTGGCTTCCAGCTTCCAGCTGCGGGATTGCAGCTCCCCAATATCCGCTCCCCCAATGGAAATTGCGCATTAAATTAATTTTCAGCTTGTTTGAAGTTTTTGACCCGGCCAAGAGTAGAGGAAACAGAAGTAGTAAAACCGGCAAATAGAACATAAAGTCGTGTAGTTTATGCCAGCTGCATTTGTGTGTGTTTGCGGCGAGCGGAGCAATTCGGCGTAAGCCAAGTTGTTCGGTGCTCATGGCTATTAGCTTGGCTTTTTTAGTGCGTTCGCCTCCAAAAATGAAAAGCCAGCGCCGGCGAATAGTAAAATGTCAGCGTAAAACTGTAATTTATGTGCATGTGTGAGCGTCGGGTTTTTTGCCCCAAAAACCGAAACAGAAACCAAAACCGAAAACTTACCAGGCTTTTTATGCGCATTTTATACGATGGCTGCCTTTTGATGCCGCCCTGGTATTTGGGTTTGTTTCGATTCGAACCCGGCAAGCGTACATCAATCAATTCATTGACTCTGCTCTTGGGCATAAAACCCGACAGTATTCGCAACAGGAGAAATTCTCATAGCCGTGGTAATAAAACTTTTGGCCAGCCTAGTCCCAACTTGATATACACAATGCAGCAGCAGAAGCAGCAGCACCTTCCTGCCGATCGATATGTGTATAGTTTTATGTGCCAGCAGCCACAGACACAGCTACAGTCAGCGGCATGGCTGTAATTCATGTGCCGCCATCAAAGTAATCCCCCTGGCATAATATCAGTCAAGGGCAGTGTGAGCAACGACAGCCAAAGCCAATAAAACTAACAAAAAAGGGGCCGCCTTTCACCGGGCAGGCAAGGCAGCCAGCCAGGCAGGAGAAAGTTTCGAGCACCGGCATCGCCACCGGAACTTTTTCCCTCACACAGGCACGATAATTATGGGCAAACATATATTTATTCTTAGGAACTCCATGGATTTTATTTATACTTTTGAGTTCACTGAAGCGGCCAGCTCCGCTGCTGCTGTGTTGTATAATTTTTTCTAGGTCCAGGACCCTCCGACTGTCGATGAAAAAACTATTAATCACAGAGCCTTCCGAAGCGCAGACAACGAGCCAGGCGAAAGGCTTGTGCCGAGAACAGAACCCGGCCAGGACATATTCACGCCACACTTGTTAGCAAAGGACGAAGGGGGATGCACGTTTTTGTTGTGTAAACAACAGAAACGAACGTTCGCATAAATTTTTCGTTTTGGGGCCCCATAAAAATTTATATAATTGAGCCGCGGCAGGCGCCTAACTGAAAAGCGGGCCACAAAAAGACGGCGCAAAGAGCAGAACAAAAAATACGGAGAAAAAGGATGCCGGGACACGCAGAAAGGATGAGCCTGCCTCAAAAGAAAACTCAGTCCATCTTGCCGAGGGAGAGAGAGCCTTTGAAAGGGATGGGCGGCTGGCCTGAGTGAAAGGAAAGTTTAAAGCAAATCAAAAACTCGACGATAAGCACGAGTTCAGCCAACAGTCACGCTGATTGGTATTTTCTGTTCCTCCTCTCGGGGCTTCCCCCCAGAGCTTCATCATCGTTTCGTTTCGTTTCGCCTTTTTCCTGGGTAGACCATAAAATATTTCACATTTTCACTGGGCCCCCGAAAAACCGTCAGAAATTTGTGCTATGCGCGGCAAATATGCTAGAAAGTATTAAATGTGTAGCTCACTTTCTGGGGCAACATATTATCCCTCCCGTGCCCGGGATCCCTGTGTGTATACAACAAAAACTAAGCTCTCGAAGCTGAGAGCACCTGAATCCCAGAACGGTAACTCAAGAGCGCGGTAAACACGTAATTAAGCTTGAAAATGTCTCAAGGATTAGGCATTTCGCCTGTTCCTGTCTCTGGCGCTGTCATCGGGAAACCGACACCCGAAACCTCCCGAAAACCAAAACCGACCCTGTGACAGCCATTGGCAACAGCTGTCGCTCGCTTATTATGTTTATTATAAATAATTTTGCAGCTGCTCACCGCCATTATTATATTGCAACTGTTTGTGGATCCTTGGAGAGAGAGAGCGGAAAAAGGTTACATATCCAGGAAGAAGAATTATCAAGAGAAGTTCTTTGTGAAATAAAAATATTAAATATTATTCTGAAATTCCACTTGCAAAATTACAAATCTTCTTTAGTTTTCCTCGAGTTTTTAAGCTTTCTCGCTACAAAAGGATGTGCAGGAAAGGTAATGGTCTAGGGCCCTAAAGCCCTAAGCACGTCCGTATATAGTTGCCACAGCCAGGCAGTAAATAAATACTTGAGCAATGACATGTCAACGTTAATAAATGATTAACTTGTCATTTGGAGCAGCGGGGCTTTAACGTGGGGTGGTGTAAGGAGCAGACCGAGGCATAAGGTGGTGCAAGTGTGTGTAATCTGCGAAGACCTGTGTGTGCGAGTGGCTTGTTTGCCCGAATGTGTTGAGCGTTGTCTATGCCTGTCTTAGATTTCGTTTATGTGCGTACTTAAGTTGTCAGTTTGCATATTAGATACGAGTATCTGCAAATAGCCACCCCGCAGCATCAGCATCCCTGCCCCGCCTGCCTGGACTCAATCAGAGTTATGTCACATGCGGCTCCCGAGTCTTACGAGTCTTTCGAGTCTTTGGTCTCAAGGAAATAAAGTTTTCCCCTCCAGCCTCGACTCTGATGTGTGTGCCTGGTCGCATAAATCTTCTAAGCCGGCCTGCCTCACCCTCTCCCTCTGTAAAAACGAAGGCAGACATAATATTTATGATGTCAGGCCACTAACAGAACAGAGCAGAGAGCTCCAAGGAAAAAAAGTTGAGGCGAAATCAAGGAAATACATAATCATAACGAATCAAATGTCCTTGGGAAAGGAAGAGCAGAGCAGGCAGTAGCAGGCAGCAGCAAGGGGGGATAAGATAACCCCGGTCTGGACAGGATGAGGAATGGCTGAAATTGTATCTTCTGTCCACAGATCAGCCCCGGGATTTCCAGCATATTTTCCGGCTTCGTAGCTAATTAATTTCCATGAAATGGAAATTTAAATGCGAATTCTCACTGCAATCACAAAGGCAACAATGTCCAATTGCCATTTGGGGCATATTTATGGCGCAATTTAATGGCCGCAAAACCCCAACACAGTCTGTCCGAAAAAGAGAATTCCCAGCTCCGTTCTGGGACACCGCAGCCCAGCAGCACAGCAACACATTTCCCCACTAATTTTAATGAAACAAAAAATAATAAAATGTAGCTACACCATGGCACCAGCAGCACAAGACAAAAGAGCGCAAACCTTCTGGTTATTTCATTAATTAATACCACGATTATTATCTGGCTTCTGGAGAGTAACGACACTGCACGTGCCACTCCCCGGTTCGTTCACACGACCAGGTAAACTTTCATAATTAGTTTTATTGCCTTTTCCCCGCTGCCGAAGTTGATGTTGTTGCTCTTCCCACTTTTCCCGCTGTTCCGCAGTTCCGCTTCTCCCGCTTTTCCAGCTTTTCTTCTTCTCCTTGGACAACCACATGCATAAATCTCCCGCACTTGGCCACGAACAAATCACGCTATGATGGCGCAAATGAATGGATGAATGACTGGCTGTAGTTTCTGCCGGGCAATTATTTACACCGACCAACACAACTTCCGCACTAATGCCCATGGAGTGGCCGTACAAATCGAATTTCTATTCGACCAGTATTTCCGATACACTGGGCATAAAGTTTGTAACAAAACCAACTAATAAATATTTCTTTTTTACTTATTTTGTAAGTTTTAATCACTTGCGTATCTAATTATGATTTTATATAAAACAAATTTTCCATTTAATATATCAAATTGAAGGAATTTCGAATTCATTCCCTCATTAAATATATGTTGCTTAATTATAGGAAATACTACTATTTGATTTACCAAAAACCACTCCAAAAACCAATGGAGTTTTAAGCTTTGTTAAGTTTCCTATTATATTCTGGTTTGATTTATTTATTTACACACTCTCCTGTTCTAACCAAAATTATTTCCAGAAAATCCCTACAAATCTTCCTGATCACTGACCTAATTTCTTCCCCTGCATAATTTGAAGTTCAATCTTTGCCGGCCAGTGCTCCTCGGAGCTGGCGGAAAGAATTACGAGCCCGAAGTTAGTCAGACCTGCCATGTTCTTGCAAATTTATAAGCGCCACACATTTCCTGTTTTCCTCTTGGCCGCGCATTTTACGACAGACCCGGGATCCGGGTCCTAGGACTCGGGCTCGGGTGTTAGATTGATGATGCAGGTGAATTACGCAGCCCCCCCCCGGCTGATATACGAGCAAGACAAGCGCAGCTACCGCTGCCTGGCTTTTAATTGAAAACCGAAATGACTTTTGGCCCGGGACAGGGGCGTGGTTGTCGTTGATTTTATGCTAATCCATGCAGCTCAGGAGCTGAGTGGCGCAAAGTCCGGCGCAAAGTTACCGAAGTCATTGAAATTCTGCATAAAATTAGGCGCCGGCTCTCCTCTGGCTCCCCTCGAATATGTCAAAGTCTAAAATAAACAGACAGTGTCGTGATAATTATGCGCAGCCAGCAAAGAAGTCAGTCTCAGTCTCGGTCTCAGTCTCAGGTGTTTTTGTCTCGGCTCAGCATTTTTTATCAGGCCCTGCAGCTGTCCCTGCTGCACTGGCCGCCGCTGCATTGTGGCAAAATTCAATTAAGTCTTCTTATTATTTTTATGATAATTAGCTTTAAGCCCGGCTATAACTTTCGGCTACTGGAGGCTCTGGCTCTGGCTCTGGCCAGTGGATGCTGCAAGTATGTATATCCGTTTAAGCGCATTCAAAACTTCGACCAAGCTAGCCGCAACTTTGGCCAAGTTGAGATGAATGGAGATCCTCTGGCGATGGCAACAGCAACGGGGTGACCCACTTAATTGGCTTTAAGTCCGAAATCAATTTATGCACCCAAACAAAAAGCAGCTTAGTGCCAGTGAGGCAGACGCTGTTTGCTGGCCCCCAATTCGAGTTGATTGGCATCTGGCACTCGGATCGATTGCGTATACGCAACGTGCAAGTTAATCAAGGCAGTGAGCTCTAAACTAGCAGAAGGCCATCGGTAAATGACAGCTTAGCCAGGTCCAGGTGGACAGCAGTCTATCGATAAAATCGCATTGCACATTTGAGTGCCTGAACTATCGAATCATAATAGTTTCTTAATATAAGTCAGCGGAATTCAACCTCGAAAAGAAGAAGTTATGATGGAAATTTTCTTTTAAGGTTTTCTTTCTCTTCCCTAATAGTCGAGGGCAGGCTGAGCAAAGTTTTCGGAAAACCAAAAGCCATCTAAGTTGGCTAAATTAATTATTTAAATTGCCAGAGATTCGCTTAATATGAAATGATTTATCTAGCTCCTGGCATCGCGATTGTAGAATGTATCTGATGCAGTTTTAATTATTATTCTTTGTGTGTTTTTACGGCTTCTGTTGCTGCTCTCGCCGCATTCGCATTCGCCTTCGTCGTCTTTCTATTTTTGGAATGAAATTATTTTTCGCTCTAACTTTTGTGCAGCCGAATGAAATATTTTGATTTGCCGCTGCCAGTGGCAAAAGTTCGTTAAAATATTCATAATTACTTGGCGTGTGATGCGGCGCCACTTCAGGGTCCCCGGTCCCATCCTGTGCTCCGCCTTCTCTCTGGCCAACGAAAACTTGGCGAAGAAAACAGAAATTGTGCTACTTAATGAGCGGCGATGGAAACTTTGGCCGAAACTTTCGTGGGCGCAACGGGGGCGTGGCACCATGGGCACATTTAAAATAATTACGAATTTATTTAAGCTGCTTTATGGCCAAAAGAAATCATTTACAATAGATGTCGATGCTGAAGGGAAAATTTCCTCCGCAAAAAGTTATTTCCCCATCCCTGACACGGCTGCCCAGCGCTTAACCCTTGCGATCCCAAATGGATTTTATGCTTATGTCATAGATGTACAAATTTGCACAATGCTTAGTCGTAAAAAAATATTAGTATTCGTTGCTCCTTGTTGTTTCCTATTTTACATTTTTAACGGCTGCCAGGGCCATTTCATTGCCACAGAAAGTTGACAGTCGGGCTCGGGCTCCGGCGATATAGCCCCCATAGCCATAGACCGAAAAATACTCGTGTCTGTGGAAATGTTTATGAATACACTCGTACTCGCACTGGCACTATATATTTGGGCACACAAAGACGCAATTATCTCGGGCATCCCTTGCCACTCCATAACTACTGGCTGTGCCTGGGATATATACGAGAATATACATTTATATATATATAGCCCCGCCCCCGATAACATGTGTAAAGCGCACACAAAGGACAAGTTTCGCTTTCGCCAAGTCCATTTGCAAATTCTCTGCTGAAAGCGGGTTAAAGTAACAAAAGCCCTGGAATATCCCCCAGTACGGCCCAGGCCGAGGCCCAGTACATGTACACTCGTTGCCAGCTCTGTTTGCAACTCTGCCTCGGCACATTTTTGTGTATTTGTGCGTAAAAGCCTTATAAATAAGTTATACACGTGGGTTGCAGGAGGGAAGTGGAAAATGGGAACAGGACAGGGACAGGAACTGGAGCTGGCCCTGGAACTGTATTGTCATCCGAAGGGAAATGGTCTGAATGCGGCTTTAAAACCATATTTTCAGCTATAATTTCACAGGGCTTAACTCCTTCTTGGCCAGCAGAATTATTTTCATTACAAAGCGACCATTCGAGGGGAAGTCATTGGTAGTAATTCTCTATATAAATATATTCCTGGTTCCAATTCCATTTCTATTTAATTTTGTGCGAGCTGAGATAAGTATGATTTCTTTTGCTCTTGTTATTTTTATATAGGATATCCCAAGTTAATATTCTGAGAAATAAATTCCTGTTTAATTTGTATCAAAATAAATATTTATTCTTAGAAATAACTTCTTAATTGTTAGCAGAACAAGTTGAATATTTTAGTAATACTGTGCTAAACCGATTATTATTTGTGTCCATTATTTTAATAAACATGTTAAGGATAAATTATGATTAATCAATTTTAAATCATTGCCTGATTACGAAGTTCTGCCCGCTTCCCCCAGACACTCAGTTCTTTTCGTAAATTCGATTTCCTATCTCCTGAATGTTTTCTAGATGAGCACTTCAAAGTCATCGCGGCAACACGCACATATCCCAGCCAGCGTTTTATTATTTGTTGCTCTGGCAATTTTCTCGACGGGTTTCTCCGTCGCCATTATGGCCAAGTGTGAAATGGCAAAAATCGAGAGAAAAACGGTAGCAATAAAAGCAAAAGTCATGCGGTTAAAGCGAAAACTTTCTCGTACCCACACCCAAGACTTCTTCTATCTCCGATCTCATTTATTATTTACAATATTTTTTTACACATGCGTTCTATCGGTTTTGCGGTCGAGCCGGGGCTCCAATCGAGAGATTTCTGCGGAATGAGAGGGCGCATTCATTTGAGATTCCTGCTTTGCATGGAAATTGAAAATTACTGGCTGGTGACACTCGACATTTGGTGTGGCGGTGTGGGAAAAATCGGAAGAATTCAAGGCAATTCCAAAATGCAGACTGAAATCCACACTGACCGACCGCTCCCTAATGGTGTGGGCTTCGAGGACTGCCATTGGAGTGTGCAATTAGCAGTCGGTCCCTGCCATATTGATTTGCAATTAAGTGCAGGGAAGCCTTGTAAAAAATATCCCCATAAGGGTTTTTCTTTCATGCGGTCGCCTTTTTTTTATATTTTTTATGCAATCCAACTTAATGATGCGCGAACTATTAAGCGCATTAAAAGCGATTTCTGCCCTTTTGTCTGCGATGCTCCCTCAACCCTTGCGCTGAAAAAGGTAAAAAAGCGCCGCACGCAGCACGAACATTTATTACCTTTGACACGAGCCATTAAATAATTTAACGCGCTGGGCGGCAGATAAAAAAGCGGGGGCGAGCTGACGACAACACCTGGCACACGTGAGTGTTAACCGGAAATTAAATTAATATTTTTTCCTAACTACTTATAAAGCTTTTAGCCCGGCTTGACGCTGGTTTGGCTAAGGGCAGGGGCTTTGGCTTTGGCTCTTGGTCTTTTTGGCATAATTGAATTGAACTCTCAGACGGATGGGCCGTGCAATCGAATTACGCTAGAAAAGCGACGGCGGCGGCGGCTAAAATCGAAATTTAATTTAAAACACATCAAGCGGGCATTAGGGGCGGCAGCCTGCTGGCAGCTGGCTAAATGAACTTGCGGGCCGTGGCAAAGACAAACAGCAGATGGAATAAGAAACAAAGAGAAGGAACGCACTCACACACGCTTGCGGGGCAAACAAACCCAGAAACAGAAGCGTAGCAGGAGAAGTTGACATATGACATTTAATTTAGTGTCTTTGGTATGTTGCCTTCGCCTGGCACAATGCCAAAAGCATTTGCTCGCATTCATTAATTTTCATTTTCGCAAAAAGACGGCGGAAACCGAAAAGGCAAAAGTAAGCGCCGCTCGACGCACCCCGGATACCCTAACCCATCAGCACCAGCACTGGCTCGGGCACGGGCACGGGCTCATTATCCCCACGCCTCTCGAGGAAAATGGAAAATTTTCCGTGCCCCTGAACCCATTCGCCATACCCGTTTTGCCGGCAAGGAATTTATGTCTAAGCTGCCGAAAGAAAAACGCGAAAAAAAATTCCACTGTTTGAGTTGAGTGGCAGTCTTTTTCTTTCCTCTTTTTTTTGTGCCCTGTCGACGTCATTATGTCGGACTTTTTTCACCCCCCAGTCCTCAGTGCTCGGTGCGGAGTGCAGTCGCTGGCTAATAAAATATTTTATGCTGGGCTTATCTGCCATATCAAAAGCATGAGTTTTGCAGCTGCGACAACACAAAAAGCCGGGTCCCACCGACAACGCATTATTAACAGAGGCAGACCCTCCCCCCGGCCTGGCCACACCTCGTCAGATCCGTCGCCCCCATCAGCAGCATCCATCCGCCACTCTCCCCGAAAAACATAAACAAAAACCAAGCGCCGAAAGTAAAACAAAAAATTCCCAAAGACACAGACACACTCACACCCGCATTAGAATTTATGAGAGAAAGCAACAGTCCAAAGGGACTGCACAAAAAGAAATAAGGATATCAAAGTCTACCTTACATTGAACCAAGTTTAACGAAGAATTTGACTTTCAGCTTGAAAATTAAGTGATTCTTTCAGTTTTAATATAATTTTTCTGGGGAGTAAGAATTGGTTTTACAATATACTTACCTGAAAATATCTTTAAAATATATTTAAATCCTTTTCCCTTGGTGTACCAACTTCGGGCTAATTCAGGCTGGGCTTTTTTCGGTCAAGTGCAGCTTGGCCAAATATTTTCATACTCTGATAATAGAACCGCATGTGGTTCCACATGTGGCAAGTGGAAACTTTCCACCTTTTTTGTACTTTTTACTTTTTTTGGCCAGCTGCTGGGAAGAAGAGCTCGTGACAGCTGCCAGATGCTCTTCGCTCCCATTGGCCCCGAGCTTTTCATTTCCTCACACGTCATGTTCATGTTCGTTGGTCAACAGAAATTTTCAATTAAATCCCAAATGATAAGCAGACTTTAAGGCTATTAAACTTAATATCGCATTGTTCGCCTCTCTCCTCCTTCTCTCTATTGACTTAACGGCCTTTTGTGTGGAGTTTATGGGGGGCTGGATATGGGATGATATGCAGGACACTTGTATCACTAATCTCCTGAGAGCATCGAACGGTGGCCTGTTGTGGTTTTCCGGATGCTTTCATGGGCTTTTCGTGTCATAAAACCATTGCAAACTTTTGTTGGCAGCCTAAGCCGGCAACTTACAATGCAAGTGGCATTTATTAACCATTTGCTAATTGAAAATTACGTTTGTATCCTTGCAGGTAAGTCGATTAATCAATGAATCGCCCCAGGTCACAGATGAAATTGGCAATTATACACAATAGATAAAGGTATTTATTGAGTGGAATTCTGTTTATTTTAACACTCCAGTTATTTTGCCAGGGAATTTCACTTCACTTCGTGCTCATTTGTAGCACTGATAATTCCAGCAAAATAAATAAATAAATGTAGAATTTAAGAGCTTTAAAAAACTCATTCTCCAAGCTAGCAATATATTAAACCCAATTGCAAATGGAAAATCCATAAACCGGGCTGTAACTCATCCTCCGGAACCCTCCGATTATCCCTGAGCCTTTCATTCGGCAACAGGAAGGTCGTCAATTGAACTGCCATAGTGCTGAAATTTCCATTACGAGCGACAGCGAAAATATTTCGCTCCCTTCTTCTGCAGCCGGGCTACGACATTTAAGTGCCCCAGCCGAGCGAGCACTCATATTTATTTATATATATAAATATACATCCTGCCCTACGCCGCCCGAGAGACTCGGCTCACCTGCGACAGGAGCCCTGGGAGCTATGGCTGCGACGGATAAACAATCACGGGGCCATCCAGGGCTCAGCATAAAAATCCCGTAGCTATAGCTCTGGCTGTAGCTGTAGCTGTAGCTGATGCTAAGGATGCTGGAAAAGCCAGTGCCATTGCATCATTTTATCCATCAATTTTATACCTTTTACAATTTGTTTTTTCTTTCCTTTTGTGGCCCTGGCCCCCTCGCCCCCTCGCCTCGTTCGCTTTCACTACAAAATAGCAATTGTATTAAACGCGGAGGGACAGATTCGAGCAACGAGGAGACATTGTAGCTGCCATATAGACACATCAAGTAATTGAATGCACTTGCGACACGCGGCAGGAGACGAAGCCGAGCCGAGCCAGGACATCGCGAGCACCGAAGGATGCGGCGGCGGTGTGTCTCAGCTGGATGTCGTTGCTTTGATTTCCAGCTCGTTCGATGCTATTAGCGCAAGTAAACTATATGCGATGGTGCGAGGCAGATAAAGCCAGATACAGATACAGGCAGGCGGGGAAAGCTGACTATATTCAAAGGAGTTCCTTAAAACGGCTTAAATCTGAAATTCGAGAGGTTTATTTAGTACTTTGAGACTCAAATGTGGCAAGGTAAAGTTGGAAACAAAAAATTTGGAAGTTTACTTGAACTTACTTGGGAGAAACCCTTTTTATTAACGGAAACTAAAACTCAAATTTTGTTATTTAAATCAGCTACAATAATAAATATTATCCAAGAAAGGTTTAAACATATTTTTTATCGAAACTTGCCCTTAAATTAAGCTTTAATAAGATATCTGATTTTTCAGATTCATTCCTTATTTAAGTACTCTTTTCTACTCTCCTCTGACAATAAGTAGAGAGTCTCCTTGGAATAACCACCAATTCCATAATTAATTGAAGCGAATTCATCTGCTGGAACAGCCCGAGGCCCCTCGAACCTGTGCTCACCCCTCTTGAGAGCGAGTCCTGGCATTGTCTCTGTGTGTGTCTCGGATCCTCGGGTATTTGCTCAAGTGCTCTGCCACTGTGTGTGTGTTGTGGGTGTGGGTGTGGGTGGGTGGCTGAGCGAGTTCTGTGTCAATAGTTGGCACACATAGAAGCCGTTCGAGAGGGGGTGTGGCTGGCAGTGGAGGCTGAGCACTGAGCACTGTGAGAAGAGGGCGGGACTATAGTCATCGTCTACTTTGCATAGAATTGAAATTTGAAATTGGAAATTGAAAATCGCTTTGCCAACTGCGCCGTCGAGAGCCGGCGAGGAGATGAAGAGATGAAGAGACGAGGAGTCTGCTGTGTGGGCCTGATTGACAATGCATTGGATTTGCATTAAATAATCGAACTACGCGCTTCTGTTGCTTTTCAGCCATTAAGTTGAGCAAATATGCTGGATTCTGAATGCTGGATGCGGGATTCCGGATTTCGGATCGGCAAAGTGCTCCGACTGTCTCTGCCTTTGCCAGTCGGAATCACATCATTTCGGTATTACCAGAATCAGCAGCGATTTCAGCCCAACAATTTATCAAATTGCCTTTGCCCCGAAAGTTACACAATTATTTAGTTTCCATCCTGGCGGAATGGACTGGAATGGAGAGATTTTCGAGTTTGCAGTGCTAGTTTCGCAATCGCAATCGATTCTGTGGCCGGTTAGGCTTCCTCTAGTTACTCTCCTGGTTTATTTGCGAGCACAATTTCGTGAGCCCCGGATTACGGCCAGAAATTGAATGTTTTCCACATTCAAATGAACATGTTGGTTGGTTGGCTAACCTTGTCCTGAAATGGGTTATGCATGCCACCATTTTGCATCATAACTCTGTTTTACCATGTCCTAGTCGTGTCGGTGTCGGTGTTGTTGGTGGTGTGACTTTGAGCCATGCCCCACATCCTGTTAGAAGCCGGCAGTTGCAGTGCATTTGCTGCATTTTCAGCAAAAACTCAATCCAATTCGAGTGGGTGCAGTTTATGCTGTTTGAGTTCTGGTTTTCGGTTTCGTTTACGTGTTGTGCCAGCATTTTTTCCGGCCTTCCGTTGCCAGCTAGCTCCCAGCTATGCATATAGCATGGCTAAAGTATTTGAATAATTCATGCGTGGCAATGCATAAGTCAGACCGAGCCCGAGACCGAGCCAGAGAGACCGAATCCAACTCCTAGCAAGTCCACCTACAATCCCATCATCCCAGATTGCAGCTGTTGTGAATGTTGGCAAGTTGTCCATTTCATTCAGAGAGAGAGAGGCATGAGTGCACTGGCAAAAAAAAAATATTTTCATGCAGAAAATATCACTTCAAAATATTATATTGAACTCTGTATGCGATGAAAGGATGGAGATGGGGGAAAAACTAATCAAATTATATAAAATTTCGAGGGAAATTATATCAAATTATTTCTTCAGTGTCTGGGGTATGTGATTATGCAAGTGAGCACTGAGCCTCGGTATGGATGCAGCTATAAACAGCTCGAGGGCCACCAGCTATGGCAGCTGAGTCAATAAAGCTCTCTCGCCTCATTGAACTTGGCCCAGAGGCTCAAACCGATTTGACGCCCGAGCGAAAAAGTACGGAATGACAACTAAAACAGCCATCGATCTCCTTTTTTAATTGGAATTGCATTCCATTTCGAGATATTAGAGGCTGCTGCTGCCGCCGCGTCAGTTAAATGCTAATGAATTTTTAATGCATTTCACTTTTTCGCTCTTTCGCGGCGAATGAAATTGCATTTAAAATGCCACAAGGACGACAGTGAGTGTCCTGGCCATACGTATTACAATTATCCGAGTGTGCATGTGTTTGGATTAATTAGCTGTCATTTATTCATTTATCGATTGCGTCGCTCATTTCCTACCTACGAGCGGATAGAGCGATGGAGCGATGACCAAACATTAATCAGGCGCCAAACTTTCGATACAACGGCATCGGGGCTAATTAAATAACAATGAAGTGGGAGCGGAAACATCTGTTTTACAATATCAATTTTGCGAATAATGAGAGAGCCCAACACAACAATCCCCAACCATCCATCAATCAATCAATCGCGCATTCCAGAACTCCGCACATAATTAGTCAAAGCAACAAAGCCTTGGCGCATAAATCAGGAAAATATATATATATATGTATCAGTTGGGTTTTATACAAGAAATAATTTTAAGCGGACATCTGTTGTCCGAGTTTCAAATGTTGTCTTGCCCCCCTCGTCTTATAGATAAATTCGCAATCGCTTCTGGTGGTCGCCTGTCACAATGTTTGATTTAAATTTATGACTATGTTTTGTCCAAACCATAAGGCACAGCAAAAAATAGGTTGGGTTTTCTTTAAAAGTACAGTTTCGACCAAGGGATACCACAGTTTTCTCGAGCAAGTGGTTGTAAACTGAAAAATAAACAAATTCAGAGAGGAAAACTAAAAAAAAAATAGTACATTCATCATTTTAACAAGATTAGGCGTTACAAATTCCTAAAATATAGAAACAAAAATAAACTTTTAATACAGAATTTATTAAGGGGTATTAAAATCTCCTATTTCCTTGCCCAGTGTCTGGGTTTTTGTGTCGATGGGCTCGCTATCTTATTGCCAGCAGCCCCCAAGATGAATTATGACGCTGCAGTTAGTGTTAATAAATATAGTATATACTGTAAGTGAAGATATAAAATTGAAACGAGAACTGGAATTTAATTTTAAAGGCCGATCAAATTACATTGAGATGAATTTTATATGAATTGCCCCATCAGGGGCGGCGGCCAAGTGTGTCAACTTCCGCTGCAGCCCTGAAAATACGGGAAATACGGTGTACGGATAAGTGTCCAGCAGCTATAATCAATAAAGCGACGGCGGCAGGCGGCGTGCACTTTTTACCACAGTTTATGTTAAACTATTAACAGGATACTGGCTTCCGTAATGAAGCAGCTGCCGCCGCAGCTCGTAGTCGGTAGTCGGTAGTCCGTAGTCCTTAGTCCTTGCCGCCATTGCACAAAAAGCGGGTCGCAGAAAATAGAGAATCCGAGGAAAACAGCTGCATTGTTCACACGGACACACACAGATGCCAGCCCGAATCGAGACAGGGACAGGGCGGGGAAAGCGTAAAAGTGTGAGAGAGACATTGGTGCAATGTCCCGGACCAGCGTGGTGGAAAATCGACACTCAATATTAGCACCGTTTATGAGCTATGAATCGGTTCCTCCCTCCGCCAACCTCTGACCCAAATTTACTGCAGTCTAAGGCATAAAGTCGACACTGTTGATGCTTTAAGCCTGAGCCCGACTCTGGCAACAATATCGTTTCCGTTTCCGGTACACAAAACAAAACAAGGCAAAGCGAAAAAAAATTGGAAACGCATTAATCATACTCAACAATGAATCCGCTGCCACTTCGGCCGCTTCCCGACCTCCGCTACATTAATTAACTCATAAATCTTTTGTGCATATCGAATGACAGAAATTGGCTGAGGGCCTTGGCCAATGCCCTCCGCCGTGCCACACATAACCAATTATTCCTGCCGAAATCTCTCGAAATAGGTGAGATACGAGTAGCTGGCTCGCTCGCCCATTTGATTAATGAAGCCGTACCTCTGAGATATTGACAGGCCTTGGCAGCTGTCGGCATTGTTTTTCCTCCTAGTTGCAAGTCGCTGGAGCCCCTGGCCTCCTCTCCTCGCCTATCGTCTATCTATCAAAATGGGCAGAAGTCATTTCAACAGCCGGTTATGCTTTGTTTTTCCTCAAGTGCTGAAAATCCAACTAGGACTATCAATTTGCTGCTGACAGTGCTTGAAAGATGATTTGAGCTGTCGGAATTTATGAAACTGTTGGCCGGCAGAGATCCTTCTTCGTGATTAAATAGCACTTATCGGGCCTGCTAACTAAGGAACTCATTTATTTAGGGACTATTGGTCTTGTATCTAGCTGTGGAAGGTCCTAGCTTTGATTACAATTAGTTTGAATTTTAAATTAAATATTTCTGGAATGATAGTTCACAGATTTAGTAACCTCAGGACATAGATAAGACAGCTAGATGTTATATTTCTTGACTTATTTGGTGTAATTTCTCCCAGTGTCTCATTCGCCTGAATTAGATGGAAGCCCTGGTGGCGAGGGCGTGTCCCCAATATGTCTTATTCCGCTGCCGATGCTTCTGAGGTCTCTAAACTGGCGTGTGTCTTGATTTTATGGCGTGTCGAGTGCCGAGAAGATGACGATGGTGTTGGTGCTGGTGACATCGCCCTAGCCATCAACACTAGCAGCTCCTGCATTATTTGTATGCATTAAAGATAAACAGCGTGTGCAGGGTGCAGGTGAGCATTAAATTCTGGGGGAGTGCTCGGAGGACCTAAAGGCCACTCTTTCTCCTCCTGCGCCACTGGCAGTGGTTGCTGCGGTAAAAGCGACATCAAATGACAGAGGATGCGAAGGGCGAATGGGGAGTGGCGGGGCTTGCGGCCTGCCATTGTTAGGCAGCCAACTAGTGGGCGTGGCACGTGGGGGTATATAGAGTACTTATCATGATGATTATAATCAGAGAGCAGCCAGCAGAAAGCAGAAAGCGCGCCACTTGGCGCTTGTAATGTTGTTTGTTGTTGCTGCCGGCACTTTACGACGGCTTGCCGCACATCAAAGGCGCCGCGTAATGAGCAGCGCACGCTCACCCTCACCCTCACCCTCAGCTCGCTCCGTTCCCGATCCTCATTCCCCTGGAAGTACCCAGTCATGGCCAGGCCACACCATCCGCCGGCATGTCCTGTCGTCTGCTAGCGCAAATTGACTTTGTCTGTGTGTTTTTGACACCTGCGGCAATTCGTTTCCATGCCCCATCGCCAGCGCCATGCCACCCCCGTGTTTTCGCATCAAAGATAATTTAAAGCGAACGCGAAACTAGTTCACGGGTAGCTGAGGGGGGCTGGCGATGGCAACCTACATATTTGCTAGTTTCGGGGCGTGGCACGGCCCCAGCCCCATCTCTATTTGCTTTTTGGCATGCCGTTCCATAGCCGCAAGTCCCAACATTCTTCAGTTGTTAGCTGCCGGAGCAGCCTCAGCCGCCTCAGCGGCAGTTTCAGTTTCAGTTTCTCTTCTCAGTTGCGCTGCTGCTGCCCGGAAAGTATGCCACGAATTTTAGCTGCGTGCATGAAACTATTCCTCGCAAGAATCTCTTCTCCGGCAGAGGAGAGTGACGGCAGGAAGGGACACTGCCGCCATCCTTTGCCGGCAGGTAATTCCGGCTATGAAAACCGTGTTTGTAGTTTAACCAGCTTCAGCTCAGCTGCAGGAAGTTACAAAACACGCTTAATGCCGATCCCAAGGAAACTGGACTTGGGTCCTACATAACTCTTAAAAAGTCGGATTATTATCGGAAGCCCTTGGGATATCCACTTCATAAAGGGTGCTGCTTGCAACGAATTTCCAGCTAAAAGACCGTATAAAATACATGATTTACTTCAACTTTAAGCCACTCCTTCTCCCCCTGAGATTCACTTTACAATTCCCTCTCGCCAAGAAATTATTTAGCATAATTGTCCATCACAAGTTCAACATTATGCTAAGGATATCTCGTCTGTGCATTAGCATTAACCGTGACAGTCCCGCTCCTGCCCGGGGCCGGATGTTTCATGTTTTCGTAATTCGTTTATTAAATTAACACCTTGGGCTATTTATGCATACATCTTTTTGTGATCCAACAGTCTGCGATTCGGATGTCGGTTGTCGGATGTCGGATGTACAGGCAATTCCACTTCTCGTCTGGCCTGGTCTTTTGGTCTTTCTCATGTAAATCGCGTTGCATAAACATAATTTACTCGGGCCGGCCTACGTGGCGTATGAAACTTTTTGATGGCCATATAAAAGCGCTTGAAGAGCTTTTGCATTAGCCGCTTACTTCGCTTATTCGGGGGCCAACTTTGGCCATAAAGCCCGGCCGCATAAAATCTCAAAATCCAGCACCTGCGTCACGGGCCAATTGCCAGCCGTTTCCTCGGGGCTACATATAGGAGGATATAGTAGTTTCGTAAGTTTTTCGGGTGTGTGCGGCTGGCGGCTGTCGGCTGTCGACTGTGTAAGTGGCAGTGGAAGTGAAAGCAACAGTTATGTCCCTGCGGGGACTGCAGTTTATTGATAAGCGGCACGATAATG
Organism: Drosophila tani; assembly: GCA_008042535.1. Lineage (NCBI taxonomy): Eukaryota > Metazoa > Arthropoda > Insecta > Diptera > Drosophilidae > Drosophila > Drosophila tani. The sequence continues at coordinate 114,055 of VNJO01010087.1, read as the reverse complement.
CGAGTGCCGGTGCCAGTGCCAGTGCCAGCCACAGCGCACAATGCATGCCTTTCAAAGTGGAGTCAACGGGCCATAAGTGAGATGCATTTCCAGCACCATCCATATCTATAGCCACATCCCATTGTGTCGGCGACATCCAGCTGGGCTGTCACTGCTGCCGATTGTCCTGCTGAATGTTCGCCTTTGTCACAGCTCCTGCTGCTACTTGAGCGTTTAAAGCCCGTTTTGGGTTGAGTGCGAACGGATTTTGCGGTCCCCCGTTACTGTTGCAACTGAAAACTGGCAACTGGCAACTTGCAACTTGCAACACCCGAACTGCCAGCAATTTGTGTGGCTTTAAGCCAAGTTAACCGCATCAAACGCTCGCATACAAGTCGCCCTGCTTTTGGCGCTGACTGATGAAGCCTGCACTCGAGTTGGACACATCATCTGTTAAGTAATTGGCGGAATAAGTCAGCTCGAGCACTCAGCTCAAGGACTGATTGCATCTATTACTCTGGTCATGCTGTGCATTTCATGAATTTCGTATTTGAGAGTATTAAGGGTGAACCTTTGTACAAGTTGCTTCAGAACTGTAGAAAATGATCCATTTGTATGTCCTAAAATTGTGGATAATTATCCCTGCAACCTTTATACCTACTTGCCCAGATATTACCTAAAATTTCAATTAAATTGCTAAAGAGACAAAATTTAAACACCTGGAAGTATCCTTGTTAGCAACATTAGCGCCAGCAGGTTGCAGCTTCCGCTGCCTCGGCAACAGCAGCTCCAGCAGGACCTGGAGTAATTCACCTGGGTCGGGGCAGCAACCCTTTTGCATAGCACTTAGAGCAAGTTACGGCTCCCATTCGGTATATCGTATTCCATCTCAGCGCCCCGCAACCGGCGCATCCTGCACATCCTGTGCATCCTGTTGCCGCCGCCGCCGCCGCTCCGCTTCGCCTAAATAGTCCGCTGAGTGCAGAAGGCAATAAATGCTAATATTTTATTTAAAACGCTGATGCTGAAAGCAAGTGCATTTCATGCTTCCCCACACACGCTCGCTAACTCACACAAGCACACACGCACTGGAGCTTTTGAGGCGCAGCCAGCGGGAAATTAGCTTTGTCTGTGTCTGTGTCGAACGCCCTTGTGTACCAGAGTGTTTGTGTGATGGCACTGGAAAAAAGAATCAATCAAAAATTTTAAAGTGTTCTTTGGTTTATTGAAATATTAAAAAAAAAAGAAGACTGGTTTTTATTTAATTATAAAATAGTACAGCGAGAGCTTTAAGTATTCGGATAAATAAAGGTGAAATTTCTGGTTCAATCTTAAAAAATACCAACCTAATTCCTCAACACTCCATGTAAGCACTTTTTCTCTCCGTGCCAAGGCTCGAAGCACTTGAAATTAAATATTGCGCATTCGCCGCATTGTACGGCTCCGCTCGCTCGGCTCTTGTGTGTGTGTGTGTGCAGTTCACGCATATTTGCACATCATTTGCGTTACTCAAGTGACTGCGGGATGGCAGTTCGGTAAGCCTCTTTTCTATGCCATAACTTTTTCCGGGCTCGTTCAATTTCCAGTCTCGTGCTGAGCTAATGCCGAAATGTTTCAGCTCATTTGCAACCCTTTGGCTCGCACACTCACACACATATGAGGCTGGGCAAATGTTATTTATGCAAAAATAATTTTAAAATGTTTCGCATATTTGCCAGCTTTTGCCCCGCATATTCATAGCCTCCTCCAAGCCACAAACGCGCGCGCTACCTGCCAGGCCAAGCTCCCGATTTCCCTTTTCCCAGCTTCCCTTTTCCCTTTGGCCGCTTTCCCTTTTCACCCCCTCCCCCCCACTCGTCGCCTTTCACGAATCAAGAATCTAATAAAACTTTTCCCAGTTACCTGGCAGCGGCAACAGCAGCACACAGCAACAACAACAAGGGCAATACATCTGCTTATTTGCTTATCATATGCAAATTTTCATGTTTCAAGTTGAAGTTTTCTTTTTCGGAAAAAGTATACACACACAGGCTTGTTTATATGTATATATACCTATATAGGCAAGCAAAGAATGTTTAACAAGCTACCTGAGGGCGCTCATGAGCAAAAGTTCAAATAACAAAATTTCAGCTTTTACTTTTTGCCCAGCAGAAAAAAAAGAGAAAATATACGCAAAAAACTCAGCCAGGTATTTTGGCAGATTACGGCTGTGCTGTGCTGTATGGGTGTGTGTGCGTTCCTTTGATTATAAAACCACCTTCATCGCCGCCGACCCTTTTCCCTATTCGATTTTTGCCCTTTGGCTATGTACTTGGAGTTTTGCCGAGTATTTGCCAAGCACAACTTGCCTAGAACTAAAGAGCCAATCCCTGGTGTATTTGGTCAAGAAATTACTGCAAAAAAAAATTCAACAAATTATGCATGCATCAAGATTTTCCACATAATTCTCTTGGTAATTTACATAATTCCCGAAAAATGCACTCAGCCAGATAGTCGGCCAGCTAATAACAGACCAATCAATGGCCAAGAACAGACCATCGGCAATTAGATAAAATAAATTTGAATAAATTAGTCAGTACTTTGCACTTGAAGGGGTTGAGTTTGCCTTGGGTCTCCGAGCAGTTGTCTGAAGAGAGAACCGGAGGATTAAGAACGCGGATGGGTATTTGCATTTCTTTTTTTCGGCACTGGGAAGGGGCTCGGGGGAGAACGAAGTGAAATTCAATTACGGCGGTGCCACAGAGACAAAAGCAATTACAACAACAATGCCGAAAATGGCAGCTGCCATTGCGGCCATGTTAATATATCAGCCTGGGAAAAGTATGCAGCGCAAAAAGGCGTCGAGAAAATAACAAAGAAATGGCCAAGGGGGCGGGCCCGGGAGAATGGAATGGAGTGGAGCAAAGTGGAGTGTAGGAGTGGCGGAGTGTAGGAGTGGCGCATGCAAAACAAATAACACGGAAATGAAAAACGAACTCAACTGGAAAATTGCAAGGGCCCCCGCACACCCACACATGTACTCGCACACGCACACATTTACAGCTAGCGGAAGTTGACTCGCCAGCCATGTTGCCGTCGACGTCGTTTCCGGCAGAGTTTCACTTTGTTACTGTTGCTGCCGCTGCTGCTGCTGCGGTTGCTCTGCGCAGCTCTGCCTACTAAAAAATTTACTGGCGCTTAAAAATGCCAAACAAAAAGGCAACAAGGGAAAAGGAGCCCGAAAAAAATACGAGAAAGAATGGCATAGCCTCGACTATAAACATACCCGGCAGTCAGTTTCCAGAAAATATTGTCTACTTTTTGGCAAAGAGAAATGAGGCAAAAAGCTAGCCAAAGGATCGATTTGCAATTTGTAAAGAAGAAGAACAAGTATTCTCTTTTCAATTAGATATTCTCTATAACGACTTTCTCTAAAAGTAGAGGCTTAACCTTAGGTCAGGAATTTATAATTCACATAGGTTCTTCCTGTAACTCTTATTCCCCAGAATCCAGTATTCCCTTTTCACTCAAAGAGTAACGGGTATGAAAAAAGCGAGCAGAAAAGAAAGCCGAGCGGCTGTAACTACAAGTAAGCGCACAAAAGACGAGCACAGAAATGACATAAAATATTTACCACGCTGAAAGACATTTTCATTTGTGCCACAGCAGCAACAAAAATAGCAAACAAAAAAAGCGACAAAGGCACAACAACATAGCGGCAGGACTCGGACTCAGCCGCAGCTCATTACGAACAAATTGACGGCTAGCTAACAAATAGTTTCTCTTTCAATATTTGCTGCAATTTCGTTGGCTGCACTCAAACAGGGAGGGCAGAATGAGCAGAGAAAAAAAAGGAAACAAAAACACTGAAATCCACACCCCTGAGCTCAGCGTTTCGCCCCGCCAACGTTTACGAGTGTTTTTAATGCCACATTTTGGCTGCTGCAGTTGCCGGGGAAGTGATTGAAATTATAGCCACCGTTGGACACGTCGAGTGCATTCAATGCCCGTCTCATTCTCTTTACGGCCATAGAGCTGGTCAGTTATTTTTGATACTTATTATTTTTATGCCACCGCTCCGCGGCCCCTTGCTAGCGCAGACCAACAAGTGCTAATAAAATGGAGGAAAATTGAGCAAAATGGAGACTGTGAGCAGTGTGCAGCGTTGACTTTGTGTGGCCACTGGCACTACACTGGAGATAGAGATGGAGTGGGTATATCTTTATATACATCGGGCAATTACATAACAATTTGTTCTGCTGTTGGCGGGGGACTGCTCTTCTCATATTGCAACTAATCGCGGTCGTGGTCGCCTTCAATCCCCGACAAATGAGGATGGAGCATCGGGCGATTATTTCACAGATCCCCCTCTCGGATGGAAGTGCTCAAATCAAGTTCATTCTGCAATAAACTGGCTGCAGTCTCTCTCTCTCTCTGTGAACTCTCCTCCTCTGATTGCAATTAAAGTGGCTGTTGGCCGCAGTCAATGTCAGTTTTTTGCTTCATTATCCTACTGCTGCCGACTCCGGAATGGCCCCAAACAAATAACCAAAATGGAAATGGAACATTTGTGTAATTAAAACGGCGACTGGCATTTTCAGTTTTTCTAAAAACTTTAGCCACAAAAAAGTGGCAGCACTATTCCATTCCGGCAGAAAGGGAGCAAAGTTTTGCAGTTTACATTTTTCATTAATGGAAATGCGAGCTATTTTCGGGGGCAGGACACGTCATCGTCATCGTCTGGTTTTTATGGTGAGAGCGGCGTTCAAACAAAAACTTTATACGCACACACACACACTAGCTCGTAGACGTTTTAATAAATAGTCAGCAAATAATATTGCGCATACGCAGCGTTGACAGCCGCAGCAAGCCAAATTGTGGCCAGACGTGTGTGCGTGTGTGCGTGAGGGAAAGTATAAATAATAAATAAATATAAATGGTCATATGGAAATGAAAATGAAATAATCTGCCAACTAAGAGGCGCATAAATAGCCCTCGAAATGACATTCATTTTCGTTCTCGTTGTTTATGTCGGCCATTTTCGTTGTTCTCCATGTGTGAGACTGTGTGTGTGTGTTGTCGCCCTGTCGCCATTTTCTGTATGTGTCATGTCGCCCTCTCCGTTATTATTATTATTTCTCTCCCAGTTCCTTTTTTTTTTGTTTTGCGGTCACTGACACGTGTTTTGTGCGCCACGACTGCTGAATTATGCAGACGTCGGAATTTGATTTGATTTATTTCGAGGCGGAAAAGAGACGAATTTGTATCAAATCAATGCACAAATTACGAGCAATTTACACATGAAATTAGCATAATTAATTTAGCCGTCAGCCGTCTGCCGTTGCCGTCTGGCTTAACCATCAAACTGATAACTGTAATTGGCCGTGGCCGTGGCCACATATGCACACCTCGAATTATGGCAAACTTTGCCGCTTCTGACACGTAAAATCTTTTCCTCGAAACTTTCGCAGAGCTGAAAGTAACAAGAAAGTAAGCGCTGAAGACAGCAAAGTTTTTAGTTTCGAGCTTACAGTTTTGCAGTTAAAAGATTTGGGTTCCAGTTTGCCGCTTTCCTTGGCTAAATCTCGAGTCGGCATAAAACCACTTGGCCAAGTGGCTATTTGAGTTGGCCAGAAGAGCTGAAATTCATCGAGCTGGTCATGGATTACATGTAAATAACAATTTATTTCGTATGCAGTGCGACGGTATTTATTTATTGCATTGCCATCTATCTGAGGTCCTTTTTTCAATGGTTTCCTGCATAAGCAAACAGTTCTCCTATTGTCTCAATGGCTGGCCAATTACGAGAGTCAACAGAGCAATATTTCTGTATTTGTTATTATTTGCAGTACAGTTATAGTTACGTCTGGCATTTTTCGGGGCGCTTGAGCACTCCCTCTAATTGGCCAGAATGCCGAGCAAGGAATTGATTATAATTGCTTGTTTGTGCTTAATGTAGCTGGCCTCGACAGCACTTGAGGCAGGATTTTTCTGCATAAATGCAGAAACGCATATTGAAAGGGGTGCCTGCGGAGGCTGCAATTGAGCAATAACAAAAATGTTGAGCACATGTGGATGGCAGCCAGAAGACGCAGGAAGCGGAAGGATGCTCCGGCGCACTCACACGGACGTGCATGCATGTTTGGTGTGTGGTGTCTTGAGTGTTTGAGCCAAAGATTAAATGGTGTTTATGGCTGTGCACTGCACTGCTGCCCAAAAGGGAACAAAGCTCCAGGACTTTTGACACTTTTGCAAAATTTACGACCCCAGCAGCAGCACCAGCTCCACATCGTCCTCCTTCCCGCCTCAGATCCCGCCTTCCGCTCTGTTTCACTTGCACAATTGCAGCGCAAAGTTTTTATGTTTTATGCTGAAATAATGCTAATGCAGGCAGAACCGAAGCTGCACTGCCACAAGATATTATCCGCAACTTATTTCCATATTTGTTTGTTCACTTGCAGGGTTGGACCTGGCCTAAGATGGGTAGCGTGCTCTTCGCAGCTGTGTTCATAGCATTACACTTTGCCACCGGCGGCCTGGCCAACCCAGATGCGAAGCGACTCTACGACGACCTGCTGAGCAACTACAACCGCCTCATCCGACCCGTGGGCAACAACTCGGACCGCCTCACCGTCAAGATGGGTCTGCGGCTCTCCCAGCTGATCGATGTGGTAAGTACAAAAGTCCAGCCCTTGCTTACACTAAAAATCAAGCCCCCACAAGCTAAAAAACTGCATCCAATAATATTAAACAATTTTAGCAATTAGTTTAAAATTATTTACAAATATTTTCAGACAGTTTCCATATATTTTTGATTAATTAAAATAGACTCAAGCCAGATAGCCCATATCTATTCCTTGGATATTCCCAAGTGTTGGCCTTCGTTTTGACACAAATTAATGGTTGAAAAATTATCCGATCCCTTACATCCACCTTGATCCGCCAAAATGTCTACGCAAATCGCAAACAAATTCGTTTAAATTTCTTGTTAACGATGCCGTCAAAGAGAGCCATCAACCATTTGTTTGACAAGTGTGCCCCCCAGCCAGTGCCCGGGCTTATCAAATGACAATCATAACAGATTAATTCGCTAAAGCCCCGCGACGCCGGTAAGTAGGCAATGGCATTTGTGTAAGCCACAGCAAACAATCGGCGCGCAATTAATAACTGTTTACCCTGCGATTAAAAAGCCAGGCAACTAAGCTTCATTGTCTCGCTGGCTGTTTGTATAATAAATCAATGGGCTGCCTCAGTTGATTGTTTTCTTGATTAACTATGCAATTGCCAGGGGCGCCGGGAATTAAGCAACTCCCCGCCCCCCCGCCGTACACTATATATCAAGGAATTCTGGCCAATATCGAGGCAGCGGTGGTGTAGCCTAAGCTGCAGCCGGGCCAGATCGGTCCGCGTTGGCCAGGCAAATGGTGCACAATCTTCTGCTCGGTTTGGCTGCACATGACAGCCGGAAATGGGAAACCGGCTAACAGTTACGTGCTCTTGGCCACACAGTAGTCGGCTCCGAGTCGGTGCCTTCTGCTCTCTGGCTCCGCTTTATTCGACTTGCTTTCTTTCGCTGCTGTTATAAATCACGCGCTAAGCACCAAGACCACTAAAGGGCATGCCAGGCACTAGCAGTGGCAGTGGCAGGAGCAGCAGTCGGCAAAGGCAGTCATACCAGTGCACATTGGGTCAGCATTGCAGTGGTCAGATTTAATTTAAAAGAATCGCACAATGAAGAGCACCGAATTAAGGCATCAAAGTTTATTATCAGAATGGGTGTATGTGGGACCTCAACGAGTTACACTTTTATTACATTTTTGGAAGCACTCTATGAGCTTTTCAAATGGGTTTTTCATGCTGAATCCCGAATTAATCAATTCCAATTTTAAGACAACCATGCAGTGGTTAAAGGTTAAATGAGTTATTGAAATAAAATTCAAATAAAAATATTATACAAATTTTATTAGAATTTTTATAAATTTTTAGTTTTAAAATGTATTAAGTCGTTTAAATATAAAATAATAAAATCGAACATTATTTGGAGACTGATATAAATCAACTTGAAATATTAAATATCGATTTTAAGCGCCTTTTGTTATATTCACATCGTTTAAGTAAAAGTTAAAGATTATACTCGATTTGTATTTATTACAATTATTTGTTATTATTTTATAGTTATTGTAGAGCGTGAACAATAAAATATGAGGGTTTCCTAGTAATAGTGTCGTTAAGAGCAATAATATATCAATTTACAATAAAGTTTCTTCATTCCCGAGCTCAAAACTAGCACTGCTCCCCTCGAAAGCTGCTCGGTTCAATCAAAATCACTCCTTTTACGCTATTTCACTTAGCTCCATTCCACTGTGGAGCGGCATCTGGGCATCTGGCATAAGGTGCTTATATCGAAATTGCTTTTCTGTGTATGTGAGCTCGTGCACACAGGAATATCGCTCAGCCGCCCTGTGTGCGCTTGACTGCTGACTCGCTTGAAATATTCGCAGAATTTCTTTTATTGCAATAGTCCACTGGTAGTCCACGTTTTTTCACCCACTTTCTTACCCTTCCCCCTTGCTCTGCTCCTGGCCTTTCCTTGTTCCTTGTTCCCTCTCCTGTGGCTGTTGTTGTGGACACACGTGTTGCCTACTTTTCCTTATTGGCATACAATTGCTTGTAAATTCTCCACACTGAAATCAGTGCTTGTACTTTTTTTTTTTTTTTCTTGTTGTCCTGGAAATTGCAATCAACTGTCAGGAGGGGGTAAGAGGTTTGAAGGGAATGGGAGGGAAGGGCAGGGCAAGGGTATGTGGCAGCCATAACAAGCAAGCAGAAATGCGTTTTGACCGTAGAATTTGTAATTTGCAATTTTCCATCTGCCTGAACCTTGGGTCTCCATTTCCTCCTCCAGCTCGGTCTTCATCTCGGCCTTCTGATCCATGGCTCAGTCCCTTCGGCTTATTAGTTGCATAACTGGTGCCCGCCCAGGTGCCCGCCCAGGTGCCAGCCCAGGTGCCCGGCCAGGTGACATACATTTTGCCATATAGGGCCGGCTTTCATTTTGCCACCAAAAGGCATTCAAATGGCAAATGTTGCACATTTTCGAGCCAGTTAATTGCATGTTTGTCCATAAATTTTGGAATATTATTGGGGAAATTGAAACCGAAACCGAAATTGGGTCTGGCTCTGTTCAAGCGAGTCCTTTGTTAGCTCCTGTTCTGATTGTTCGGGGAAATTGCAATCAGAAAATTAATGCAAGGAGAAAATTAACTTTTCACTTTCCTGAAGGACACAGGTATTGTCTCGATTTTATTGACCATGCCGGGAGAACAATTCCCTTGAAATAACTTGTGTTACATAGAGAATGATAAAACAGAACAGAAGTTCATATTATAAAAGCGAAATAATATGATTATAATAATATTTTTGTGATGTTTTAATCATATTAATAGACTTGATGTCTGAATTATAATGATCAAAGGGCATATTTCGACAAGCTCGACCAGTTCTCCATTAAAAGTCCCCATTGATAATTGTCGGAATCAGGTGAGCTTTCTCTGTAAATGCTTCATGGTATTTTCGGAAATTAATTTACTGCTTATTCAGCTTACACCGCCTTTCAAATGCGGCTGCTACCCCGTCCTCCTCCTCATCCTCCACCACTCCTCCTTCTGATGCGGTCACAGGACACTTTTTTGTATGCCAAGCGGAATGCCTTTTGCAAAGTTTATTTACGGCACACAGGAAATTCGATTTAAATTGTAAACAAGCCCAGTCAGGCAAGTCATGAGCACGGCACGGCAGAACACAGTTCCTGCAGATTCTTGGACCGAGCCCCCCCGAAAGGACACACACACCACAGCAGAGAATGCAAATCCTGCTGCAGGACGACTGCTTAAAGCACTCGGCTTTAAGTGGTGTATATCCTGCATCCTGTGCTGGGTAATGTCCCCCCGGAATGCGAATAGGGAGACATGCAACAAGGATAAAAGCAACACCAATTACAAAGCTAGGTGTGAACTGCCAGCCCCCTCTGACTACAGTGGAAGTCGACATCCTGATTGCAAATTTTTCTATTCCTTGTGAGATAAGCTGCGGTCGAGCCACTTTTCTACTTGAAAGAAAAATAGATTAGTCAGGAATAATATCTTCTTAATTTATTTAATTAACTCATCGTTTAAATTGGGCTTAAAACATAATTTATCGAACTTTAAATTTTCAAATAATTATATTTTTATCTGGAATTAAAATGAGTGAGGCAGTTCCTTTTTTTGAGTGCTCTGACTTAGCCACTAGTTGCAACGGATGCCACACATAAAGCATAAAGGATACGCGCTTAGCAACTCTCCGTCGCCGTCGCCGTCGCCGGATCCTTGGAACACTCCCTTCTGCGCCTCCTCGATGCCGCACATTTTATCTCTTCCTTATGCCATACTCATCGCCTTCGCTGCCATTGTGCCTGGCTCTTGGCTTTGTCGTTTTATTGCCGGTTTTCCGCGTCGCCCTCGTCGCCTAATGACCTTTCCACGACCTGGCCTGGCCCACAGAAGGGCTAAGAGCCGAGAGCCAGGAGCTAAGAGCCCTCTGAGCGGGTGATTACTGGAAGGGAGCCGGCAAAATCTATTAACACTGCATGCCTCGACATATTTGCCGGAGTCTCTGAGGTTTCGCTCAGTAGCCGGGGCTCTCTGGCGGAAAGAAATGCGAAAAACGCGTTACGGCGCATCATTATCATTCTGTCGTTAATTAAATTTTTCAGCGCTTAAGTGATTTATTCCGCAATTTTATCGTTTTCTAATTTTTTCTATTGAGCTCTCCCCGCATTTAATGAGTCTGGCCCGGCGCGTAAATAAATGCGAAAGGGAGGAAATGGCTCCCATAAGTAATGCTTCCCCAGAGCTTCCCCAGAGAGGTTAGATATGGGGCTGGATATATGTGTGGTACGGGGTCGTGCGTGAATCTGTTAAGACGATAATTAAGCACTTGCTTTGTCTGCCGATGATGTGCTTGAATTATTAATAGCACGGCACGGGAAATTTTCTGCGAAAAATCTGTCATGCCATGCAAAATTAATTAAACGAAACAACAGGATGTAGCATTTTCCTTTGGACAAACCTAGTTCCAGGAAATATCTGGCTGTATATAGATACGTTTCTATCGTGGGGCGTGTTCCCCCAGGAGGTTTCATTCGATTAACGGCTTACCACAATGGTTAGTTAAGCTTCTGACTATGTTTAGCTGCTTTTAAACTGAATAGTTTAGTCTGCAGCAAGAGGGGTAGCAGGTTATCCTGCAGAATATCAATTGATTAGAACTCAATGATGCTAAGAGACTGCAGTCCACTTCAAGACTAGAAACCGATTTCGGATCCATTTTATTTTACCCGACGACTTTCCCAGCTTGGAGCACTTTAAAATAGATTTGTTAAGCGACACGAGCAGTGGAAATAGAGTTTTTACACTCAAAACAAAGAAACATTCCTTCAAATATCCCCATAGACCAAAAATAACAAGTGAATATATATATAATCAATAATATACTATCCTTGGGCCAATAAGTCTATTAAATTTGAAATTTATGTCAATATAACGGAAAATAATATAAAAATCAAGAAGAATCTGTCACCATATTTCTGTTTAATTATAAAGATGGGAAACTTTTATCTATCTCTAACAAATCAGTTCTGAAAGTTTGCAAGCTTCGCTCAGCAATTTTTCCGTAGTGTACAATGAGCAAGTTGAGTTCACTAAAAAAATATTTTCCCGGCACAACGATTCCAATTTGATGGTCTCCGCCACTCAATGCTGAAGCTGTCAGAGGCGCCCCATCTCCTTGCCACTCGAGTTGCATTCAGCAGAAGTGGAAACTGTCAGAGCTAAATTAATAAAACTCTTGTTAACATTCGGTTCTAACAAATCTCCCCTCTGTATTTCGTTTATTTGCAGAATCTGAAGAATCAAATTATGACAACCAATGTCTGGGTGGAGCAGGTAAGCTACACGTAGAATATGAAGAAATAAAACCATATCCAAATATAAATTTCTGCGGTTTGCTCGACTGTGAGTTGGCTTCCGAGCAACATGAATTCGCCATTTGCATGCCTCGCTGGCGACGAATGCAAAATAATTTGTGCCAGCCAATTTCGACGCGCTCGCATTATGCCAAACTTCTAACTTGGCCAAGTGGCCGGGATCTGGCGCTGGCCGGGAGTCCCTGCCACTTTCCAGCGCCAGTTCCTGTCGTCTGGTCGCCACTCTACATGTCCATTGGCTTTGCACTAATGCGGCCAGCAGCAGCAGCCGCAGTTGGTCAAAAAAAAAAAAAATGAATAAAAACGGCACAAGAGGAATATCAATTGGTCCGAAATCCGACTTTTATCCCAGCTGCTTTTAACGGCAGCGGGAGGGGGTGGCGAGTGGGGACTTTAAAGTTTTCCGGTTTTGCATAAAACATGCACAGCAAATGCCTCGCACACAAATTGCAGTCAATAGTGCGCGGAGCTTAGCCAAAGTATTTGGTTTGACAATTCACTAAAACCGAAAACACTAACAAAAGCGGAATTCCAAATTATATATTAATTATGCATTCACCGAGCAATTTGCCATTGTGTGGCCCGCTGCTGAATGGCTGTTTGTTTAAGCCAAATGCAATGGCCGTTTATGCCTTATTATGGCAGGAAGCGTGGCGTTTTGTGTTCCTGGTTGTAGTTTCAGCTGGAAAAACAAAGGCTACATAAATGTATAAATTTATTCCAATGGTAATTCATTTAGAAAAGTAGATATTATTTTAAATTAATTGTTGAAGGCCCTTCTGGGCCTTAATTTCTGTTGTTGACGGTTGTGGTTTTAATTTAAATCTGGATTAATATGCACTTCTTTGCTATGTAATTAATTTATAGAGTTATCTTTAATGTGTATAAAATGAGCGAGTTTCCTATGAATTGTCGTATTTTTAAACGCATATTAGAATTTTATTTAAATTTAAATATTTCTTATCAGTATACAAATTTGAGTTTGGTATGCAAATATCACAGTTTTCAAAAACCTGAACCTCATAGATGATCTTGATATCCTGCATTTAGCATTAAGTTGCGTGGCATGCCACTCCCATTCCACAGATAGGCAGCAGTCTGTCAATAAAGCCCCAAACGCTTGCGCACGTAGCCGCATAAATGTGCCAGCTCGAGCATATTTGGCCAACATGCAGATGCATTCAAGCAGATGGCCTGGGTAACCGCAATTAAATGTGCAATATATTACATTGGCTATAAACACGGGGTGAAATGCTGATTTTAGCCCCAAACACTTTGGCCTCTCATAAACATCGATTCTTGATTTGCTTCACTTAATTCAATTAATTTATGCCCGCCTGCACGCCCCGTGTTTATTATCTGTTTAGCAGCAAATTAATCGCAGACACTTGAGAGATGACTCATATATGTGGGTTTTTTTTTAGCAAAGGCATTTGATTTTTGTCATAAAAAAACTGCTCTTTCTGCCGATAATTGCTAGAACGCATGTAATCACAATTGATGCGCGATTTCGTGTGTAAGTCGGATCAATATTAAACCGGTTGGGGAACCCGCTTCTCAATTATATTTGCAATTATCGGGGAATTTCATGCTTGGTCAGCACGCGAGCGTGTCTGCCACCGGGAAGCCTCGTCCCGGACCTACTCCCTTAATCCCCCAGCGTGATTGCTCCCACTTGGCTGGGCCCTATAAATACATACTGGGAAAGTGGCAATCAACATAATTACAGTAATATGTAGGGGCGATATAAAAAAAAACCAGTCTGAGTGCGCTAATAATGTATCACGACTAAGGGATACCCGATTTATATAATTAAATAATTATTTAATATTTATTATACTGCTTTTATTTGACTAAAATCTAAATTAACTTAATAGAGCCTTCAAAACCAATTTTATGATGTATAATTTATTTAACAAATTAATCAATTAATCAAAAGTAAAATATCTGTTCAGTCCTTTGTATTTTTGTTTAATGAATATATTTGAATTGCATCAATTTTTATTAAATAAATATACAAAAGTAATTTAAAATTTAAAATAAAAGCCACTCAACTCAATTTTAATCAAGATACTATGTATATAAACCTATATACCCTCCCAGCCAAAGGATACTTGAACAATAATGGCAAACATTGAAGCACAATTGCATTATGAAAATGTAATTTAATGCCAACAGCTTAGCGACCAATGAATTAATGCATAATTAATGCAATTGAAATTGCAGCAATAGGAGAGTTAAACGCCCTGAACCGCAAAATGAAATATTTATATATACGTATAAATACTGTTTGTGCACGCATTTTTCTAATTTTTTACTGTTAGTTTTATTCTCTCTCTCTATTATTCATGGCAATCACAGGCATAAATAATTGCCATCTGCCATTTGCATATTTATATTTTCCGTTGTTGTGTTACTTCTGGCCGATACATTTTACAATTGTGCATTTTGCAATTTCAGGAATGGAACGACTATAAATTGAAGTGGAATCCCGATGATTACGGCGGCGTGGACACTTTGCACGTGCCCTCCGAGCATATATGGCTGCCGGATATCGTGCTCTATAACAAGTAAGTGCCAAACTAATATTCGCCCAGCTCATCGACCCGGGGTTCGCCTGCAGGCTCCAGCCTCCAGGCTCCAGGCAGCAAATCTGAATCCGATGCCTATTCCGAGCTCAAGTTCCGCCCTGGAGCCGCTTGGCCATTTGCATAATTGCCCAGAATGGGCGGCGGTATAAATCAAAGCCAAACTGTTTCTCGGCTCGGCCATTTATCAGGCGATGATTAACGTATTTTTATTTCAATGTAACTTGAGCGTTGCGGTTGCCTTTCGGGATCCATAGCCACAGCCACTGGACCCGGCCGGCTAAGTGTGTCAGTGGTGGAGGCTGGTAGTTCCCTTCCCCGACTCGGAGTCCACTGTTCTCAAATTGAACGTTTTCTTTGGCCACTCTCGGTATAATTATTATAATTTGCCTTGTGTCCTATTTGCTTGGAGTAGTGCCAATTAGGAGACAGGACTAAGCAGTAAACACAGAGACAGTTGGATGTATCGTCATGCTTAGAAACACTGGAAACTAAAACCACTTACTATAAATTTAACAAAATTAAATGTATATAATTCCAAAATAAATTGAAAAGTACATTTCTTGGACTACGTTAGTCGCAGAAATACATAAAGGAAATCATTTTATATTAAATAATAAATTAAAAATAAATAAAAACATCCTTCAACGTAAAGGTTTTTGATGTTTCCCAGGAAATTGTATCTCTAAAATGTACTGAAAATAATTCGACAAGTGTAAAATATCCGACGAGCAAATTAAATAACCCCAAACCATTCAGCTTAGATTCTCGCTTTTATTTCCCAATTTATTTCGCATTTCTTTCCAACATTTCCTGCCCACGGTCCGCCTTCAGCTCGGTTTCCCAGACACTTGACTTGACTTTGTCGATTTGGCAGCCGGCGAGCAAGCACCCTGCTCTTCTCGTCCATTCCCAGGACCAGGACATCGGTCAGGATATCTCGGCCATTGCTGCTGCTGTTGTTGGCGTTGCTGCTTTGGCAGATCGGCTTACGCGCTTTATGGACCCTTTATATGTTGCCAGGGACTGTGGCAACGGGGCGAATACGTACTTTTTTATTCAGCTGCCTTGGCTAAGGCAACTATACGCATAGCGTAGCATACTTTCGGGGTGTTTCGCTGGCAGTGTCATAAAAAGTCGTAATTTATTGCTTGGAAAAAGCTTAAATTTCATTTGCCAGCAACGACGACAAAAGCATTGTCGTTGTGGCTGTGAGTGTGAGTAACTATGGCGACATGTACTCTGAGAAATAATTCCTGATTTAAGAACGATTAGAGTTCAGTTAAATATTTGTCATAATCTTCTCAGCTCAGGAAAAATTTAATTTATCTAATAATAATTTCTAAATACATCTTCCGCTCAAAATAAATACACATTTCTTAAATTCATTTTCTAATAAAGGATATATTTTCTCTGTGTACCCTCACGCCATGGGTGTTATATGGCAGGCTTTGGTCGTTGAGACATTTTTTAAACTGCAAATAATTTGTACGCACCATAATGAAGCCATGGCTCGCTTTGTTGCCGCATAAAATTGAACTTGAAGTGTCCTTTGTGTCCACGGCGTCTACTTAATTGTGTTTCGTGTTTTGCTTTCCTGCCGGCAAGCCAATTCAAGCGGCGAAATGGCCCGGCCAAAAGTCCATTCAATTTAGTGGCAAGTTGAGGTGATGGCTTACGGGCCTTTTTATGGGCATAGCCAGCCAGTAGCCAGTATTCGAGCGTAGAATCTCGGCAGAAATCTGTGCCAAATTCATAAAAATTAAATGAACGATAGTCGAATATTTATCTTGTCGGCTTTTAATGTTGCCACAAGGATAATAAACGTAAGTCCAGCGTCAATATACTTACCGGTGCTGCTGCTGTCTGGGCTCTTAGTTTGATTTGTTTGCACTCGCCGAGGAAAAGCCTTCGATCCTTGGAGCAAACAAGCGGCCAGGCGCGGCAAATGTATGCAGAAATTAAGCGCCGAGAATTGCAGTGCGAAAAAAGAGCGGCTCACGTGGACGGAAAGGCACCTCCCTCGTTTGTTGTAATTTTAAATGCAAATACATGTGCCGTCGCAGGAAAAGCGCGTTTATTGTCGCACACACACAACGCACATTGCATTTGCAACAAGGACGATGGCAATCTATTTTACGATGCAACTTTTTGTGCTGCGAAATGGGGGGAATCCCCGACGCAGCCGCGCCCATTTGTATGCAATGAAAAATGTTTAATTGTCTGCTAAACGCGCAATGGCAGCAAAATAAATAGTTTGGCCAGGCTCTGACTGTGGTTCTGCCTCTGTTACTGCCTCTGGCGCTGGCTCTGGCTCTGGCCCCTTTTGTAAATGGTCCAAAATTTGTTCCAGCACACACACCGCCACAAATACCTGCGTGCGTGAGGCACTTAAACCGCACAACTACACACATACGCGCACGCATGCATTCAGGGCCGAAATGCCGGGCCACAAAAGAATTTGAAACAAGCGTCAAAAGTTGTTATTTATTGCACGCGGGCCCGGCATGTTTTTGTGTTTTGTTCTATGGCCATGCAACAGCCAACGGCCAAGAGCCATAAGTCGCAGCGAATTGCAACATTTTTGGCAACATTTTTGCTAATTTTTAATTGCAATTACCTTGTGCATTTGTTTTGCTCTCAACTCGCGCCGAACGCACCGAAAGTGGTCTCCCGGGCGCCGGCATAATTATCTGCTGGTCTATGAGCTCATCAAAAGGGCATACACCAAGCGCCAGACGTGACACCCGAAACATTCTCTCGGAAACTCTATAATTTAGTGGGCTGTCGTCCGCCCGCCAAGCCATTCACTCACGACACCCCCATTGTTTGTATTTGTGAAAGCCGCTTAATTCCAGCAATTAATTTTCATGTTGATCCAAGAAATTAAAATCGCACTCGACTGACTCGACTCAAGACCCCGGCTGGCGTACAACTGGCTTCGGTCTACCAGCTTTCGGTTTCGGGCCCATAACCACCGAGCTTATTCTGGCCGCACTTAGTGGTTTATGCGATTGGTTATTATTCTGGTTAGCTGGCATTCCACGCGCTCACACACACATTCCGCATATGAGTTCATTTGGGCCTTAAAGCCGATTAATTACTGTGTGTCTCCGTGGATATGTGAACATAGTGTCATCTCAATTAGTTTGTATAGTTGTGTAACTATTGACAAATGATAGGTATGCCGGATAGATCAGAAATAAAGAAAAAAAATTAAGAAACTGTACCCAACCAGTTTCTTTGTTAGATAGTTTAGGAATTTATATTTTTAAGATCTTCGATTACATAAATATTAGAAACTATTTTTTAGGAAATGATTTTATTTGCAAAATTAAGTAAGGCAAAAAATATTCCCAGTACTAGATCTTATTAATTATTAATTATGATGGTTATACCAAATAAGTATCATTTAATATATATTTATATATATATCTCGTTATTCTTTTGTCTGCATTTTGTCCATGCCAGACAGACCACAAATGTCTGGCCATCACAACCTAAACAGATTTAAGGACGCACCCATATGGCCTATTTGGCGGGAAACATAATCCCCGCTAAACCAGCACAAACACACACAGCCCGTGGTGGGTGGAAAAACGCATTACCATTTTGAGATGCCATATTAGCCGAATGCCATAAATCTCTGCCTAGGCATTAGACCCTCAAACCCTGCACACTCCCTCTCCATGCACTCGGCACTCGCCACTCGGCACTCGGCATACTATTCCCAAAGTGCTCTGCGTTGCTTTGTTTTCTTTAATTAAATGAATGTTGTTGACAACTTTATTATCAGCTGAACTTTTGCGAGGCCCGGGCTTCGACCAAGGACCACACCACACCATTCTCATCCCCACCCACAGCAGCAGCAGCAAGAGCAGGAACCAGTATCAGGAACAGGAGCCACAGCCACTTTAATTCTATTATTGTATGTTGCTAGATGGCCTCGCCCCCGCTCATTGCCGCAGCCTTCCGCTCGTATCTATGATTCTTTTTCAACTGCTGTTGGCTTTTAGTTTTTAGCATGAAAGCTGACGACAACTGCGTTGAAATCAAAAGAAACGAAATAAAATTTCATTATCTTTCATTAGATTTATAAAAATAAAAATGGCGTGGACGAAAGGAGCGACGGAGAAAGGACAAAGGCAAAGGGACTGGTGTACTGGTACTCCGACTGGGACTGGGACTGGGCGTGGGCATTGGGAATCGGGAGAGCAGCGGCAACAAAGTCAGCAAAAAGTTTTTCTTGGCCGGCAGCGGGTTGCCAGCCAACTCCCTCGATTCGGTTACGGTACAGTGGACCCAAGTCCCATCAATAATTTACCATATATTCTTTGGCAGAAAATCCGAGCAGCTTCACACACTTAATCAATCAGTTCTAGGGAAAATAAACTATTGCTTATATAAATATTTCAGGCGTTGAAGTGATGCAACACATTGATTATATTTTAACTTCTTAAAAATTGGGGATTTATTCTTGAAATAATATCTTATCGAAATATAGAAAGTAGGACTAATTGATAAAATTGATAAACCCCTATCCAATAAATTGTTTTATTTAATTACAACCAAAAATTACCTATTTGTCATATTCTGAACACATTTTCCTTGTCCGAAATTATTTTAACTTATGAAATATTCCACACATATTATCGAATTTGGGCCCACTGTGACGTGCTTCGATTTCTGGCCGGAAAACTTTGACTGGGCCCAGAGATACAAAGATGGCGCTTGGAGCCCGCTCTGCGGCGCTGAGATTAACGCGCTGATAGACGCGGCAGGCGCCGTCGGCTTGGCCAGGATAACTGCCAGGACGAACAGCGATGACACTCATACGCCGCCTTGTCCGGCCCTCCCCCTCTCGCCTGCTCGCTGGTGTGTGTGTGTGTCGCTCTGTGTGTGAATCACCGTTAAGATAATGGCTGCAATTGCGGTGACCCCCAGGCGTGGTTTTGCCTTTTTTTTTTTCGGCTTCGCCTATAAACTTTTGTTCTCTTTGTTGATTTTCTTTCTCTGTTGCCCCAGACTCCTCGGTGCTCTTTATCTCCATCTCGCTCCGCTCCGCCCCTGCTTCTGTGTGTGTGTGTGTGCGAGTGTGCCTGTGCATTGCCGACAGCCATTTTAAATGGTTTTTAGCCATTAATGGCTGCCGCCCCGTGGTTGTTGCCGCTTCAGCCACTGCCACTGCCACTGCTGTTGTTGTAATAACATTTTAAAATGCTTTGCTTTTGGATTTAGATTTAGTGTATGTCTCTGGGCCAGTGGCGATGGCCAGCAGAGCCAAAAAAGGACCTTGCTGCTAATGGACACCGTCCACCACACAGCCCACATAGCCGCCGATGCTATATGCGAGATATGGAGGCGTGTCCCTTCCCCGGGGAACAGGACCTGTATCCGAAACCGAATCAGCGCATCAGCGTTCTGCCGAAAAAAACCAAAAGGAAAAACAACATTAGCAGCAATTTTTGTAGTCTAAAATGAATTTGTAATTAGAACCTTAAATGTATTTTTAATTAGCTCAGCATTTTTAGTTGCTCCTGGCCGTAGTATAGCAGTTGGTGGGGCGAGGAGCTTCCAGGAAAACTTAGTGAATGCGAAACATAAAAACCCAGTCGGAGCCAGTTGAAAGCTCAATAAAAGTAAATGTCTAAAGCTCAGACAATTAGCCAAGTCTGGACCATTTAAATTAAATATAATGATAGAAAAGGGACAGGAGACTATCCTGTATATTATATATCAGAGGGTTACATTTTTACAGAACCATTGAATTTTATGTAAATATATATTTTCATATATATAAAAGCAAATACCTAATATATATGCTTTTCCATCCCTTTTCCTTGCAGCGCCGATGGCAACTATGAAGTGACAATAATGACAAAAGCCATTCTTCATCACACGGGCAAAGTGGTGTGGAAACCGCCCGCCATTTACAAATCCTTTTGCGAAATTGATGTCGAATACTTTCCGTTCGATGAGCAGACATGTTTCATGAAGTTCGGCTCCTGGACCTACGACGGTTACATGGTAAGTGATTCCATCCTCCATCCGCAGCCCACAATCCCGATCCCAAGCCCAATTCCAAGCCCAAATCCAGGCTGTATTAGGCGGCCCCGCAACAGCTGGCATCTCTGGCCACGAACAGATTATGTCCCAGGCCATCAATCAAAATCGAAGCAGAGTAAGACCCAGAGAGAGGAAGGCCTCCACGGCTTTGATTCTGTCTGACTGAGTGCTAATCAAACGTTGCTCTGACTCGATTATAAAAACATTAATTTTGAGAAATATGGGGCCGGGAGTAAACTCCCTGTTAAACGACTATTTAAACATGTTAAAAAATGGAAAAGAATGGCGGTTTTTTATGATTTACTCGGTCGGATTTTCATGGTTAAATATATGTGCGCTTTCATTCAAGTTCTGCAGTTAATGTTTACTTTGTTTTTGTACACTTGACACGTTTCACTTGCTGTCATGTGATAAATCAACTGGAGTCCCCCCATTTTCCATTTTCCATGCACATCGTGTGGGTGTGCGTGTGTGTGAGATAACAGCTGGCAGCTGCGTTTAATGAACCAGCCACGCCCATGCCTTTTTGAAAAACTTTTGTGTAGGGACTGTTAACGGCGAAAAACAAAGAAAACGGGAATTTTCAGAAGTACAGGGAGCTCAATGAAAAGAATACCTCTTGAATTAGGGGAAAATAATGATAATTTTTAGGGTTTTCAAAATTGTTTAATCTTATTACTAGTTTATATTCTGGTACCAAGGAAATTTTTATAGGTTTTTAGCATGTGTATATTTTTTATAATAAAGAAAATGTATTTATCTTTGCTTAACTTTCGAAAAACATCTCTAATTTAATAAGAACTCTACAATTCCGTCATAATTTGATTTATAAAATAAAAGTATACTTCAGTAATTAAATACAAAAAATCATAGGCCTTCAACTTCCATTTAAATTTTAAAATCTAAAAAATAAACACCCAATGACCTAATTTCAAGGGTATTTGCCAAAATATTTTTGGGGCGGCACAACTGTTGCTCTGATGGAAGGCCCGACCCGGCCCTTCTTTCCCCTAGTTATTGTGTTCATTATGAGCAGCAACAAAAAATAAGAAAACGGAAGCCGTGGGGGTGTGAGACGAAATCGAAAAATGACAGCACATTATTCTACATATAAATTTTCGTTTGCTTCCCTTTTACGCATCACAAATTTCGAGCATGCTTCATTGACTTTCGACTTCCTTCACAACTCGTATGGGGGATTCGGAATTGTGAATCGGTCTCTGGGCATTTTACAGTGTCAGCGCAAATGCAGGACGAGGTATTAATGACAGCTGTCCCTCGGCCGACTGAGAGGCTTATGTGTTCCCAAATTTTTTTATTCAGTTTGCCAAGTACACAACAGAGGAGGGAATGCTGAATCCTGGCAAAGAATAGGCAAGTGAATGAATGGTGGTTAGTTGTTAGGTTGGCAAATCCTTGAACTATTTGAAAGTTTCCCTGACAAACTTTCCTGGAGTAACAAATAAGGAGTCGAGAATAGTTTGCCTAAATATGATTGCTTGGCAGCAGAAGTTTTGATGGTTAGACTGATGCAAGTGCTTCAATTATTTTGTGGAAGATGTAGTAATTACATGAAGTTTGAGCTTTGAAAGATAAATCTTTTATGAAACTATTCCCTAAAAAATTTCCCTATCGGATATAAGATGAATTATTATTATTAATTGAAATATTGAAATCGCTTTCAAAGACACCAGCAACAACTGATAAATGAGCAAACAGACAACAAATGGCAAATCAAGACAAATGGAAATGAAATAAAGGTTACAAGCGTAAATGTCATTTGCGTCTCGGCCGGCACGTGAGTCAAACTTATCTCGATTCCTGCCATCAGTCGCTGAGTTAGGATCCGGAACAGGAATAGGAACCGTTCACTGAGATTCCATCCCTCCCTCGCTCGCTCTCTGTGGGCAATTCACTGTGCAATTGACGATTGTCAAAAATTTGTCAGAAAGTACGTTTTTCCATCACCTTTGATTTTTCCCAGCCGGCAAGCTTCGGGAAACCGTGAGCGGCACTTTGGGGCAAATGGTGTCGAGGGAGCCTTGGGGAAATGGCGCCAACAAATCAACATAAATAGATGTATGATTGGCTCGAGTTCGTGTCGGGGCGAACAGGTGCAGCAGTTGCCAAAGTTGCCGGGCATAAATCAGCAAGTTTAAAGCAAAAGCAGCAGGTGCCAGCTTCTGATATTGATTATCCCACTCTTTGATCTGAGGGTAATCCCTAGATACACATTATAATAGGAGAATATATATACACGTAAAAACCATCAATATAAAAGGAAAAACATTTGCCGTGAGCATAAAACTGATATAAAGTAAAATAAAATAAATAATTTGGCAAATAAAAAATATATGATAATAACAATGAATCCCAACTCCTTAAATAAAGTAAAAAAATATCTAAGCCTATGTTTAACAATTATTGTTTCTAGGTGGACTTGAGGCACTTGAAGCAGACCGCCGACTCGGACAACATCGAGGTGGGCATAGACCTGCAGGACTACTACATCTCCGTCGAGTGGGACATCATGCGGGTGCCGGCTGTGCGGAACGAGAAGTTCTACAGCTGCTGCGAGGAGCCCTACCTGGACATCGTGTTCAACCTGACGCTTCGCCGGAAGACGCTCTTTTACACGGTCAACCTGATCATTCCCTGCGTGGGCATCTCGTTCCTCTCGGTGCTGGTCTTCTACCTGCCTAGCGACTCTGGCGAGAAGATCTCGCTCTGTATCAGCATCCTGCTCTCGCTCACTGTGTTCTTCTTGCTGCTGGCGGAGATCATTCCGCCGACCTCGCTCACGGTCCCGCTGCTCGGAAAGTATCTGCTCTTCACAATGATGCTGGTCACGCTCTCCGTCGTGGTAACCATCGCCGTGCTCAATGTGAACTTCAGGTGGGTGGAGTCTCTAACTTAAATCTTAGGTAAAATTTCTAATGTTCCCCGCTCGTTTACAGATCACCTGTCACGCATCGCATGGCGCCGTGGGTGCAGCGCCTCTTCATCCAGATCCTGCCCAAGCTGCTCTGCATCGAGCGGCCCAAGAAGGAGGAGCCCGAGGAGGACCAGCCGCCCGAGGTGCTCACCGATGTCTATCACCTGCCGCCGGATGTGGACAAGTTTGTCAACTACGATTCGAAGCGCTTCAGCGGCGACTACGGCATTCCAGGTACGTGGATACCAGATCCTAAGCTCCCTAACAATGGTATTACTCCCGGTGGGGAGCTTTGGGCGGCAATCCCATGGAAAACAGGCAAAAGTTTTCCATTATTTTCCCGCTCTGCTAGAGGGAAACTTTCCGTGTAGAACTTTGCTTCTCGGGCTTCTTGTGCGGCTTCTTATTCTGCGCTGCAGTTGCGAAATTTATGAATGTTTTCAACTGGCTTTAGTGGGCACATTACCGGCGGAGCATGCAGCGAGCAGCGTGCAACGTGAAAGTTGCAGCTTGCCAGTTTATATTCCATTTTAAATATGCACAACAACATTGAAATTATATGCATTCAGACACACCACTCTATAATGATGCCGAGAGCGGAGGCGGGTGCGGGTGCTGGTGCTTGCGAAATAATTTATGACAATTAACAAGTGCAACTGCAAGGACGCTGGCAAAATGGAAAGTTTCGGCCGTGTTTCGTAAGGGAAAGGCGGTTTCGTATTATTTTCTCACTGCCCGACAGCATTTAGATGAGGCTTTAAAGTTAAGGTAAAAGTTGCGGTCACAATTGCTTTGTCCTTGTTGGCTGGCTAATAAACTTCCTGCCTGCTCAAATTGCAATCAATGCGGCGTATACGTAATATTACGTATACGCCATGATGACCCATCCAGCTAGAAATGCAACCACAGAGCTCAGCTCCGACCAAAGAGTTATGTAACGCATACGACTAGTTGACAATTTGAGTTAAAACTACAGCCGCAGACCAACTTCAAAGGCAACACGAACTACATCTTAATCTCGCGGTTAAAGAATTTAATAATTTTCCCGTTCGAGTGGCTTTCCCAGCACGCGATACATAGGAGAAAAAGGGAAAACGAGCAGAGAAAGGAGCTGAAACTTTGAAATGGCCATGCGAAATAAATGGAAAATGGAAAACAGAATGCAGAAAACTATTTATTGAGTTTCCTTCTGCTTCTGTTGGGCCGGGCCGAGCTCGAGCTCGAGGTTGAGGGTCCTTTGTCCACTCACTTCCTTCGGGGACATTGTGCCACGGAGAATTGCGCCAAAGACAAAGCAGAAAAGTTACAAATTGCATTTACAACTTTATTTGCCTAATGCTGTTAATGCCGATTCACGGCGGGAAAAAATCATCACAAGAAGTGACCTTCGTTTAGAGTTCTTTTAATTTTTGGGGAAGTTTTAAAATTTCTTTTTTAATAATTTAATCTTGGTGCAGGTATCTTATTATTTTAATTAAAAAGAAGAATCAAAACACATTATATATTTATATCAATATTTTTCCCAGTGCACTCACAAGTACCTATTTCGCTTTTTCTACTATTCACAGCACTCCCCGCCTCGCACCGCTTCGACTTGGCCGCGGCAGGCGGCATCAGCGCCCACTGCTTCGGCGAGCCCCCGCTGCCCTCCTCACTGCCACTTCCGGGCGCCGATGACGACCTGTTCAGCCCCTCGGGCCTCAATGGGGACATCAGTCCCGGCTGCTGTCCAGCCGCTGCAGCCGCAGCTGCGGCCGCCGCCGCCGCCGATCTCAGTCCCACGTTCGAGAAGCCCTACGCCCGTGAGATGGAGAAGACCATCGAGGGATCGCGCTTTATAGCGCAGCACGTAAAGAATAAGGATAAGTTTGAGAGCGTGAGTATCTGAGCTTTAATATTTAAATAGTTTATTTTAGTAGGGAACTGTTTTCCTGGCGGAGTACCCAACAAAACTCAAAAGTCACCTAGGAAGTGAAAGAAATTAATATTTCCTTCCTTATTTTGTGGAAACTAACAATGTTCACCATTCTTTTCGAGCTTAAACCGCTATTCGAAATTGGAATTGTTGCCCTGCCGCGCTGTAATTAATTTTCCAATACAGAGAGCGAAATGTAATAATCCACGGCCACATCTCCCCCTCCAAAACGCAGTGAATCCTATTGCCAATCTGCAATCATTGTACGGCAGTGGCAGTTGGAACAGGCAGACCAGACCAGACTGGAGCAGACCTAACCAAGCCAAACCAGACCAGGCCAGCATGTCTGGCTCTGTGTTTATGTCTGCTCCTGATAACCCGCATTAGCTGCAGTCCAACGAAGCCCTAGAACCGCCAAAAAAGGAAAAAATACCCCAACCAGAATCGGTAAAGTCATGGCGTTAGTGCCGGTGCCGCAGGATGATTCTGTGTCGATGGGAGGCGAGATTTTCGAGTCCTGGTGGTGCTCCTCGAACTGGTGGGTATGACGGCGCAAAGTGAAGGGCAATCGGTCTGTCGCCACCGTTGGAGTTGAGTGATTGAGTTGTTTGTGCGCAAATAGGAGAAGTTTGCAACATGCGGTTGCAGCAGTGCAGCAGTTTGCCATTTGACGGCGAATTTGCTGTGTGTACGATTGTGTGTACTTCGGGCTCAGTCTGTGTGTGGCATCGAACTGAAATAGATGTTTGCTCTGGAACATTTCAATTGAAGTGAACCGCAAATCCGAATTAGATCTGCCAAAGCCATTTTATTAGTTTTCGAATAGCGAAATGATTAATGAAGATAGAAACAGACGCCACAGAGGGAATCAATCAGACATATTTAAGAGACACGTTTTCATGTCAATTAGTTATTAAATCTTAGGGATTTTAGTTTATGTTATATCATATTACTTTAAATCCTACCTTACTTATTGATCTTCCTCCTCGTATCCTTGCAGGTGGAAGAGGACTGGAAGTACGTTGCCATGGTATTGGATCGTATGTTTCTGTGGATCTTCGCGATCGCTTGCGTGGTCGGCACATGCCTGATTATCCTTCAGGCGCCCAGCCTGTACGACCAGTCGCAGCCGATCGACATACTCTACTCGAAGATTGCCAAGAAGAAGGTCGAGCTGCTCATGATGGGCAGCGACAACACCTTATAGCGACCACTTGGGTTCGCGGCGGGCTGGTGGAATCTAATCATCAGCTCGCTGCGGACCCTGTTCGCCGCTCGCGACGATGACCGTGGATAATATACGATGAGCCACACCATGAGCATTTCCTCGGCGTTGTCCAACCCTAACATCAGCAGCACCAGCAACAGCAGTGACAGTGGCAGTGTCATGGCCAGTGTTGTAAGCCACCTGGTGACCAGTGTTGGCAGAGCCAATGAAACGGAAGCCTCATGGAGCCCATCGTAGAGAACCGCGAGGCGAGTGAAGTGAACATTGCGAAATGAATTGAAAATAAGATACAATCGAAGGCGGAGGGAAAGAGGGCAAGTTTTTGGAGCAGTTGATCAAAATATGTATGTAATGTAATTCGAGGGTGTTGTAGTGTTGATTAACCGTGAAAAGCGTGCTGGAAAGCGATGTAAGCCAGAAGATCGAGGCTTAGTTTGTAAGTTTTTTGATGTACTTGATGTATGATTGTATGGATCGAGGTTCGATTGGTTCCGAGTGGGTGCATTCCAAAAGATATCCCGCCCGGGGCCAGTGTTGTAAAAAGCGTACGGAGTTTTGTAAGTTATATTGTATTTTTGAGCGCCAAAAAGTTCCTTGTTACATCTTTTAGTTTTAAAGTTCCACACAACACACACACACGAGAAAAACCACAAAAAAAAAAGAAAAACAAATGAAAATGTTTTAAAATTGCATTTTAAATTTAAATCTGACTGTATGTGTTCAGTGCGTATGTGTGGCTGCTTGTGCGGATGAGAGAGTGTGCGTGGTAAAATATACATATGGAAATGAAAATCAATTTTAATTGTTTATTTATTTGTGCATATTTTTCACAATATTTTTAGCAGGGCAACAGACAAAAAAAGAAAAAACACAGAAAAACTGTGCTGGGAAAAATTACGATTGCATAAAATTCGAAACTATTTTTAGCATAAATAAGTAAAATAAAAACGGTAAAGAAAGGTACATTAAATTAGCCAGTAAGTCGTAACTAATCGTAGATAAGCAAATCTAGTATTGAATTAAATTTAATATTAATAAAAACGAGGCCCGATAGCTTGCTGCAAGGCAACTCGGCTCGTGGAAAGCGCGAAATTCTGAAATAAATTTAGTTGAATGTTGATAGCGAGTCGTCGTCACATTTTTAAGGCCACATATTTTTACTAACAACAAACACACACCCCAAACACACACACATACCTATATTATATCGAGCAAGCATACATATAATATATATAGAGTACGTATTTATAGGACTGCAGATAGCCAAATCACATAACAACAAGAACAACAGCAGCAGACACGCAAATGCAAAACAATTTCAATTAAAAACACACCAACGCAAACAGATAAACAAAACAGACAGAAAAAGCAAGTAACAATAACTAAAGCCAATTGGAATTTTGCGAGCACTGTGTTTGTACAATTTGAAGCAATTTTAATCAATTAAATTATTGCGTATAATACGAATTTCATTTTCACTCAGCTCAGTTCGCCTTCATGGGATTTTGATTGTTTTCTTTAGTCATTCCCCCTGTTTATTTAGCACTGGCTCCTCCTCTCTCTCACTCAGCATAGTTTCGTGCACTCATTATGCATTCATCAGAGCATGCGGAGCGTTCAGAGAAACCTTTGGCAAGTTCAATTTAAAATAAAACTTTTTAATTACTTTCAACGGGCCACGCGAGTGCTGTTCCGAGTTCTGGGCTCTGGGTTCTGCGTTCTGGGTTTTGGATTCCCGATTCTGGTTTTCGTATTTCTGTATTTCTGGCCATTCCAATAGCCTCGGTCGAGTGCCGCCCAGAGAAACACCTTCAATTTAAATGCCAAAGCTAACGAAACTTGCCACAAGGTTGGCTGCCACGCCCACGCCTCAATACCCCACACCCCATACCACAAGCGGCGCCCCCCGTCTCGCACTCATTTTTGCTTTTTGCATTTTTAATTGATTTTCGCAAAAGTTTTTGCCACTAGAGCAACAAGAACAGTAAACATTAAGCAAACGCGAAAGCCGCCGCCGGATTTTTGCCCCGAAGAGTGTGCGAAAAGAGGCGTGGCAGCGCCGCAAGGCATGCAACAAATTAAGTGTGGAATGCAATTTGCCATTGCGAGTGTATGTGTGCATGTGCACCCGGGTATGTGTGAATAGTTAATAAAAGCGAAGAGAAAACAAGAGCACTCTTTCGTTTGGCAAAAGCACTTTCGAAGTCAGAGCAATGTTCATAAAAATTTTACAAATCTGTTTCCCCGATTTTTATATATTTTAACTCGGTTATTGGGACTTTTTAAAATATTTAGCTCGATTGCAAAGCTTTAGAGCTCACTTAACTTATGTATGTTTGTTGTTCAGGGCATCTTTTTCTCCCTTAATTATCCTTAATTTAATAAAAAAAACCCTAGCTTTTTCAGCTCAATTTTGTTTTTCACTGGTTTTCGGTTGAGAAATAAATATTACTTTTTTTATTCACAAGCAAAAAAGGAAATAAAGATAATTCCTAATTTTTCCCTGTATACCAAAACTTGCCAGGCATAAGTTAAATCTGCAAAAACTATTAGCAAAGAATGCCGCGACAATGACAACGGCAACCCTGAGCACCCTGCCAGGGTTGTCAAGTCGCCTGCGTGTTGCTCATTGTTGCCGGCTGCTGCTGCTGCTACAGGCATTGTGCGTGCTAGCCGGCACAAGTTTAATTAAAATTCCTAATCGAAAATATTCAACATTTGTGAATGTGAATTAATTAAAATAGTTTTCCAAGCCAACGATTGTGGCACCCTGAGCCCGAGGAGAAAGTGCAGTGTTCAAGGAGAGCGAGCGGAGAGGGGGGCTGCCAGTATATTATATTTTCTATTTGTTCTGGCTGAAGGACTCGCACCCCGGAGAATTTGTCGCCAGACTTAAAGCCACAATTGACTGAGTCACAGAATATTTGTCTTTAAACATTTGCCTCTTTTTTGCACTTTTCATAAAAACCGCTTTTATTTAAATTAAACAAAACAAAACACTCCACACAGACACACGTTAGCGATAAAAAAAGAGGAAAATTTAACAGGAAAATCTAAATAGCGAATGCCATTTTGGGTGTATTAAAATGTAAAGTGCATAAAAATCAACAGTTAACATTTTTTAAATATTTAGCTATTAAACTAAACTTAATATAATCGTTATAAACTAAACGACGGAATATCATAAATCAAGTAACTAAATAAAACGCGAGAACTAAATTTAAACGAAACATTTGTCACACTTAAAACGTAAACGACAAAATGAACAATGAAAAAAATGACACACAGTACCCGTACACAGAGTACACACACACACACCGGCAGATACCAATTATAATTGTGCATCAAATATTGAAAGTATTAAACTGAGCTTATAAAATTTTAAAAATTACACACACATAAAATTGCTAAACCGAAATGGGGGAGAAGAGCGAAAACTATTTGATAAAATTCTCGACTTCCGTTTTGAAAAGCATATAATAAAAAGTCTGAAAACAAAATGCAATATAAATATATACATACATGCAAAGGAAGTATGAATATATATACATAAAAAATAGACACAACACATGACACCTTTTAAAATGCAAAAACCGAATAACCAATAACACAAGCCAGCGTTAAAAAATATGAACACAAGAAATGAAAGCCAGGAAATAGTTTAGATCGCACATTCAACCCGGAAATACCTAAAACGGAAATATGAAATATACTTTGTGAAATAATGACAGTTATCGGTTCCGTTGAGGTCTTTGGAAACCTAAAACTTAAATAGAAGAGTTAATATACGCCTTTTTTGGTGCCACCTGTACATATTTATATATATTTAAATTTGCATAAGCTTTAAACATTTTTTATTTAATTAGGAATCTTCTCAAATAATTTCAATGTGCGAATCCTTAGTATTTGAGGTTATTATATTATACATTTCGATTTAGTGCATAACAATTGTTAATCAAATTTGTATTATAAGCTTTTAGTTTACAAAATATTGTGTACAGACTTCCAGCCTAACAACAAGTCTTTTGTTATAGTTTTAGACAATCAACTATTAAAAAAGTATTTAACAAACAGCAAAGCAAAGCGAAATGAAAACAAAGAACTAATGACAAGTAAATGGCGTAACTTTTCTGTGAATAAAAACAACTAAACGAGTAAAAAAAAAGCGTAAAAACATTAAAGCATATTTAAGCTTAATGCCACTATGGAAAATCAAAAAAACCAAAAAATTAAAAGAGAACGAGAAGCGACGAAGAACAATTAGACAAAAACAAATTCATTTCAACCAAAACCATTTTTGTAAATTTTTTCACTTGGGAAATCGACACGCTAAAGCAAAAACTAAATAAATAGAGAAATAAATAAATGGAAAAAGTGGAAAAACACTCGAGAAAAAAACCAAAATCGAATTAACGTCAAATACATAGAAGTGTATATGCTCTCATTGGTTGTGTTTTTAGGTTATAAACAAATAGGTTTGCCTCTGTGTGGGTGTGTGAGCGTGTGGGTGTGTCTGTTAGCTGCACACACAAACACACGCACCGCACGGACAAGCAAGCAGACAAACAATCGTTCATTCAATCACTCAATCAGTCGGTCTGCCAGACCCCTAGTTGTACAGTTCATTTCCACATTGATTCATAAATATTACCAACTAAAATTTAATTAAATTTAGCGCACGATTTGGCAGAGGGATCGTGCATTACTGTATATTATGCTAATAATGTCAAACATTTTCAATTTGCCTTTTAAGCCCGTTCTGTTCAAGTTTATCCCTTTTGTTTCTAGCTAAATGTTTAGTATGCTTGATATACAAAAAGAAAAAAAGAGGACAGAAAGCAAAATAGGTTAAGTAATCGAGAAGAAACCATGTAATTTAAATACTGCCACAAATAAGACGAAATGAAATGCAAATAGTACATATAAAAAATATACACATACATATATGTATCGAGTACGAGTATTAACGATATACGAACTAGTTAAGAGCAAACAATTTTCGGAGTGTGTCCACAGATGAGGGGGAAATCGGATGGATACGATATCCGACCGATATAAGCAGATAGCAGATAGAGCAACTCAAACTAGTCACGTAAGATTCGAACATGAAGACCGGGGCTGGAAGTTAACATTGAAGCTAAGGACTAGATAAGATATATCCCTGTACATAGCTAAGGTAGCCACAACAAGACACACACACACACACAGCAATGCATACGCCACGAGCACACGGTTAAGTCATCAGATCACCCTGGACATGTATATAAGGATATATTGTGAGGCCACCGCCGATCCATCACCGATCACCGATCAGTCAGCGCAAGCGAAAGAATTTATTTTAAGTACAATTCATTTCACGATTACAGTTACAGCAGACAACGAAACTTAGATAAAGCACCGGCAAAATTAATAGTGACAGCCACAGAGCGGATGGCCCTTAGATAGCGTTTCTGGGATAGATTTGGAAGGTTTTCTCGGTAGAATCGCCTTGCCTTCAGCCGCATTCATTCCAGGCCAAAACGTGTTTCATTTTAGCCAAAAAGAATACAATTTTAGGGCCCCAACCAATAAGCACTACCAGATATCATAATTAGTTAAACGCGAAATAGTTATTAAAAAAAAAATCAAATATATTAAAGCGAGCAAAGTGAGAGAAAACTAAAGCAAATTAATTACGATGTAAACAGGAAATTGAGGTATTTGATAAATATGCGGCTTGACCCTGAGATTCAAAAAACATAAAATCGTATGTCTTCCAATCAAAGGTCGTCTTTTGTAGCAAACACAACAAGAATCAAAGTCTGCGTATTGCTAAAGAAAAACAGAAATAAACAAAACAAATTGGAAGCCACTGTGGGCGTGCAGAATATATGAAGCACACACTCCCCACCCACACACACTGACCCCACAGACCCTCTCAGACACACACACACTGCACTGCAAACTCATTTAGCCAAAAATCGTTGCCTCCTTCTAGGGTTAGCAGGAAAAGGTAAGATAAAACCCCAAGCAATATTCATTCAGGGGTGCCTCAGAGTCGCTGGTATTTAGCAAACGCTTGAATAATGTGCTAAAAAATTTGAAATAATTTATTTTATTCAGTCAAAGTAGTAACCTTTTCATGGACTGGCTCTTCTCAGCGTCACCCCTGCTTATATCACTCCTCTGACCCATTTTCAGTTCCCAGCAACTAATCAAGTACCTGACAATAGATGAACTACACCTTTCCGGAATTTCCCAGGCAATCCAAACCACTTTTATGCTCGGCTTGTACATACAAATGCCAAATGTTCAACCCGATTCGGCAGAACTTGCAACTAAACAAAAGAAAACACAGCGTAAATTAATTCATTAAAAACGGTTTCAATGACAGCTAAGAAAATTTCGACACTGACACACACGAGCAGTTGGCATCTCTTCATCACAGAAAATCGAATTTGAAAGACCTCACGACTTTTGTAAGATATTTCGTCCCACAACAACCAATATACTTAAGGACCCTGCGCTCATTCCCACAAAGAAGACATTTCTCGGAGTTTTCAAACCGCTTTCATCGAATTTGCAAGCAGCACCAGACACAACAAACACACACACCACACCCTACCCTAACCTACCCTACCCCCACACAGGATCCACACGAATATACTCGAATAGTTAAAGCTTGTGTGGATGCGTTTCGTATGACTGCCATTGCATGTGTGTGTGTGAAGCCGAAATCAAATGTGTAAATTTAACAAGGAAACTCTAAGGAATACTATATACCATATATCTGCGAATAAATGGTATTTAGGCGTATTAACTATACATATACACACACACCGGTATGTATGTATATTTTTTGTATTAACTGTTAGGTGCCGCTAGGTTTAAGTGCTTCCGTTGCAACATTTCGTGTACATTTTCTTTCAATTCGTTCGATCAAAACAATGTATGCAAGCCAAAACCAAAAGAAAATCAATTTTAGCCTCAAGGTTTTTAACTTAAAAGAAATCAAAGAAAATGGCAAATCTTAGAATCTTGCAACTCACTGGGGAAAACAACACCACGAATATTAAAGTTAAAGATAAACGCCCACGCGGCTAAACTAACGACAATTTGCTCAACAAAAAACAAAAATAAAAACAAAACCAAACAATATATATTAATATTAATGATAAACGATATACGCAGTAAAGCCAGATATTATGTATGGAATCAACAATTAGTTAGGCGTCCCAAGCGCTCGCTATAAATTCTACACAGAAATCAATTTTAACTAAATTGAAAATTTAGTTAAACGAATCGCATAACGTAAGTAGGCGTAAGTGAACGGTAATCCATAACAGATTTATGTAAAATATTTGCAACTAAAACATGACGGGATCTATAAGTGTAGGCTAAGCTAACTTTGACACTGCAAAAATCAATGCAAGATCATCAAAAGGACACGCCCAGAGACAGAGACGACGGTGGCAGCCCGGACATTTGTGCATCAGTATTTTAAATAAATGTGACACAATACTTACATTTAAACGGAAAGCGAAAAGCGTTGCATTTACATTTCACATAAACAAGGAATACATAACAAATACATGCGTAAATATATAAATAAATACTATATATATATTAAATATATATTCGAAACTCTTTTGAACAACAAAACAGTAACAACATATTACATAACGAACCGAAACTAACAAATAAATTACACACGCGCAGCCAGCAAGCAAACAATTGAACATTTAAACAAATTGATCAAAAACGAACAGATCATTCCCAAATGCAAACAAAAGCGAACAAAATTAATAGGAAAAGACAAAAATATGTTGACTAACACAACAATATAAAAATGAAATGCATTAAAAACCTAAACGTAAGACACTAAATAATGAACTTAAGCTAAACGCAAAAACAAATTGAAATAATAGCAACAATTGCGAAAAAAGTAACACTAAAATTGAAAACAATTAAAAAAACAAACGACAACACATTAAAAGAAAACAATTACTATATAAATAAATGTTACGCGTTATTAAATAAAGAAGAATGAAAATAATTTGTTTTAAAAAATATTCTCGTCTTTTATTTCTCTTCAAAGGGGGAATTCAAGGTGATGTGAAATAGGAGTTATTGAAATGGGTTTGAAACCAATAAACGCTTCTAAGAGTTTAAAAATAGTTTCAGAACGTCTTCCTGTCATCACAGTTCATTGATTAACTCTTCAAAGTTCCAGTCATTTTTGATATTTATGAATTAGGAGTTTTATATTATGTTATCTGATCGGATAATCTGACATTAAAGAGGTTTAAAGTTGTAAATTGTCTCTTCCCTTTGAGAGAGCAGTAACTTTTTAAACTTTAAACTTTACCAACTTTGTTGAAATACTCATAGAGACCCCAAAAGCCAAGCCATATTTTATTTATTTTTGTAATCCAATTATGAACTTTTTCACATATAGTTAAACGAACTGAACTTGGTAGTGGTGGCAGCCATATACTTGCCCAAGGCCAGAGCCAGCAGGGAGAACTGGCAGCCCGGATAGATCTCGTGGCACTCGCGTGAGTTCCGCTTGGAGCGTCGGTAGATGCGGTCGTACTGGTGATGCTCCTGCGGCTCCTCGGCAGACACTGGGCTTGGGGGCAGGCTGAATACGGTGCGGACCAGCTCCTGCAACATATTGCCACGCTTCTCGGGAGGAAGCATGAACCGAGCACTCTCACAAAGGGTCCGAGCCATGCAGGCACGACCATTGAATCCCATGCTAAATATATATCGAAATATAAATAAATATAAAATGTGTTAGGATTATTTTTGTTATTTAATTAAATACTCACTTATCAAACAAAGACTGCACCTCATCGTAGAAGGCTCTCCGAGAACGTCGCTTAATGGTATCCTTGGCCAGAGTGGCATTTAGTCCATGTGCATGCTGGATGACCCACTGGTGGTTGGGCAAGTCATAGGCCACGCCCCAGTTGACGGCCCAGCTGAGGTAGTCCACATCGGGATTGCCAATCATACCGATCGTCATGCAAATGGCTGCCTGCGGGATATGTCACCATTAGGGCCACTTTACCAAGGCTTCCAACTGGCCAAAAGGACCACACTCACACCGAAACCGAAGAGCCTTCCGGAAATGCCAGATAACGCTTGTGCCGGCGTAGCACTCTCGTCACCTCCCGTGTGGCGTTCACCTCTGGTGAGGATGATTCCACCAGCGATTGCCCCAGGAGCAGGCACATGGCCAAAAATAGCAGCCAGAGAGTCATATTGTCGGCAGGGCGTTCCGCTGGAAACTGAACCCGAAAACGAACTCTAAAACCCAAACCATTCGTCATGGTGGCCCATGCTCCAGAGGCTTATTAGCTCAAGTGCTCTGTTGATTGCACTGATTAGCGGCTGCCTGCAAAGTCCCTCACAACGGGCCTCATATTAACAAGTATCCATTGTCAGTGGGCATTGTTCCCAACTCTAGAAGCTGAACACTAAAAAAAAATATTTTAGATTTTTGTATCACACTTATTTATTATCAAACTCCACAGTTCTACTCATAGATTATTTTTTTTTTTAAACAAAGTTCTTATTTTTCTTAGCTTTAATATATTCAATTTGTTTCTATAATATAGGGAATCTTTAAACTTCGTAATATGTTAATTTTTTCTCTGCAACTTCCACGCAGCTTCCCATTTGGTTCCCTTTCCATCGGTTGTCGACGCGGCCAACACTGATTGCTGTAGCATGTAAATTTCTGTCAACAGTGGGAAATACTCTTGTTTTGTTTCCACTTCCAGTCCAATTGTCAGCATTGTAGCGCGAAAAACAAACAGCACAAATTATGAAATTTGCAGTGCACCTCCCTGAGGAGGTGCATCCGTCAACTGCTCTACACCCTACCCTTAATCTAAAACGAGTTAGGGAATTATTCTTTATGCTCCTTCTTTAAAATTAACAGATTTATAAAGCGTTTTCCTTGTCCCTTGTCATATTGTTAGCGTGAACAAATATGCAGGCCACCGTTCATGGAAGGGCACCACAAAGTGGTCGAAAAAATTGTCAATAAAACTGTCGATGTACGAGTATTTACTTAATTTCCATTCAACGTTTCGCAATGACACACAATAAAATATATTTTTTCGCTCATCAATTTATTCACTTCTTTTTTCTTGTATTTATTTATTGTTTGAGCTGTGGCAATATTACAACATTTATAACAGCAAAATATGTGAAAATGTTCTTGTGTTTTTTTTTACAGCAAAGTAACATGGTTCTGTAAGCCCCTAAAAGCGAGGTGAAAAGTAGGTATCAAGCGAGATTTTAAAGGGAAATGTATGTCAACTCCGTTGCGTGTTTAGTTCTTTCATTTTAAAAACAGTTTCCAAGTATTTATTAAAGTTTCATTGAAAATACATCACAATCCAATAAAGTTGGGTAAAATCATCTTCGTTTCTCTCCTTATTTCGGCTTTATTTCAATTTTCATTCAACGCACATACTTCTCCTGGAAGCGCTCGCTGAAAAGCAGCAGAAAACTCTGCCGGCAATGCGGCCCGTACAGACTGGCGCATTCGTGGAGCGAGTGGCCGGCGGTGAAGGCCTCCCGATACTTGGGCTTGTGGGCTATCTCCGGATGCACGTAGCGCAGCATGATGCGGAAGATGTCGTGGAAGAGCGTCAGGCCCTGGGGAGCCAGCAGATGTCGCGCCTCGCACAGGGTCCGCATGATGCAATAGGTTGGCTGGTAATTAAACCTGCAGAGGAGAGAGTAGACATTGACTAAAATTCGTGAAAGCCTTTAAGATTATATATAAAAACTTTTTCTCAACAAAAAATTGTCTAAAATTAAACAAATAAATCAAACTTACAAGGTGGCCATCATGGTCACCAGATCGAAGAGCATGCTCTGTGGATTCTGTGCCTCGTTGATCACCCTGGCTCCCTGGCTCTCCAGCTCCCTTTTTAGTCGCCGGGACATGGGTGAGGGTCGGCAATAGTAGGTGCCGTACATATCCTTGACCAGGTGCGAGGCCGGACATCCTGCCTGTTTCTGCTGCGAATAGGACTTGCGGCGACTCAGGGTGGGAATGCCCCCCGGATAGGCAAAGTAGAATGATTGTATGGGATCCGCGGGACTGAAGGGCACAATAACGGGCTGTGGAGTTAGCACAACAGAGGAATCCGGAGGCGGGGGCGGCGGCGGTGGCGGCGGAGGGGGTGGAGGCGGTGGCAGAGGCTTCACCTTTGGCTTGCCCACTCGCCGCGGTATCCAATCTTCAATGGCCGCTGGCAGCTCATACAGACTCGTGATCTCGGCCAGAAAAAGTAAGCCCCTGGGTATGGTATCCAGAACGGCTTTGGCGCAGTTGGCAGTGAGCTGTAATTAATGAGAAAATAGTTTTAATAATAATTGAATTGAATTCTTTGGAAAAACATTCAACTCACCGTCATGGAAGAACCCAGCTCAAAGGTGAGCCATCGCTTCTGTCGATGGAGCAGATGGCTCTTTTCCAGCATGTAGGTGACCCTCCGACTGCTGGAGCTGTTACTGCTGGAGCTTAACGCATCCGATAGATCGCCTGCCGAGGCCAAGGCCACCAAAACGACCACAAGGACCACTCTAAGCCAAATGAGATTTTTCATAGCGAAGCCAACGAAGCCCAACGAAGAACTAAAGATCCGGAGAGCTACCCTGAATGGAGTCAGTGACCAAGTTCCCATTCGGTTCGCGTGGCTCTTTAATTTGTCCGTGAGGCAGCTAGCTATTTGGCCAAGACATTAGCCCGAAAGGGGTCAGTTGGCCGGGCTCTAATTCAATTAGCAAGTTGGCATTTTTGATAGAACGCTAAGACAAAGAGATCAACGAAATGTGGTACAAATCAAAAGCCGAAACTTTGAATCAGTTGGAAAGATGAGTACCACTTGGCCAAAGCTTATAGTGCTGCTGCTGCTCGCCGCGGCTTTCCTCTTGGGCCAATGCCAGGCCGACTCTGGAGCGAGTCACGAAGCCGGCAAAGTCAACAATGTCACGCTGACTCCGCCAGGACTCATCGTCGCAGAAGGAGCACAACAACATCAGCAGCAGGAGCAGCAGCAGGAGGACGAGGAATGGGACCACGACCAACTGACACCACATGCGGCCCCATCGTCGCAGCGGAAACTCTCGAGAGGCAAGCGTTTTGTGGCCTTTCCCCAGGGTTCATCAGCTTCGGTGAGTCAACGAACCATCGAACGATGGCACAATTTGCCTCAACTCTGCACAGAAAGGAAATTTTAAAGATAAAATATATTGCAAATATATTTATCCGAGTAAAAATGAATCAATAAATATTTCTTTTGTGTGTTCAACCATTTAATGGACACGTGTAGGGCGCCGTCTGTCTGACCACCGGTGTCATCGGCAACCCCAACCTTCTGTACCTCAGTTTGGGCATCAATTGGGGCGTTGCCTACGACCTGCCCAATGTCACCTGGGTCCTCCAGAATGCCCATGGCTGGACCACCAAGAAGTCGGCCAAGGCGCAAATCAAGCGCAGACATCGGCGGGAGCTCTACAGCAGCCTGGAGACAATGATAGACAGGTGAGTGGAGAAGGGCAGGCCCGGGTCTTCAGGTGGGTCCCTCGGTCAATGGCATTTGGCCATCCCAAGTGGCTTCGGCTGTGTGTGTGTGTGTGTGTGAAAATTCACACAAAGTTGTGAGCCGAGATTGGGATTTTCTAAAGAAAATCAAGCATAGAAAGAATCTTGAAGGGGATTAGCTTGGGTTTTGGTTTAGTATTTGCATAATATACTTCCTGTTACAGAATGTATAAAGCTTTAATTGTTCTAAAACCTCTCTCAGTTTCTAATCACCATTTCACAAGCCTTATATTTCCGAATCTCACTGTTAAAGCTAACGGATATGGGCTCCCACTCATATGTAGATACTTTACACGGTTCAAGTGGCAGGTTCCCCCCGTTCTCGGCGGGGTGTGTCTGTGCCAAAATCAGCCAAGCCACTTGGCTTATCACGCACAGTGCGACCAAGAAAACTTCGCACCCGAAGTGGTCGTTGTCCCTACCCTGCCACGCCCTGCGCTGTGCTGCTGCGGTGCTGGTGGGGATATGCGGGGATGCGTGCTCTTGGCATAATAATAAAATGTTGGTATTTTATATTAGCATTTAAATTGGCTTTTTGTATGCTTCGGAAATAGTTTAATATCCGTAGAGAGGACGAGTCTGTGTCTGAGTCTGAGCCTGAGTTTGCGGTGTTCGGCAACTTTAACTTTGAGCGAGAAAGGCGAAAAATGCATAACAAATTAGGCCGTAATTGGGCCGAGTTATGTGGCGAGTCCCCGTTAAACTATCTGCAATCTGTAAAATATCTTATCAACGAGCGACACAAGGACAGGTACACTGGGAAATAAGAAGGGATATATTCCAAAATAAATATTTCAATTATAAATATTTAACTTATAATAATATGCTTGATTTTTCCATTCCCTTGTTTCAATTTTTTTGTTCTGCTCAGCAGAAAGTTTACTTAATTTATAAAAATATAAATACATAATTTTTTATCCCGATTCCTTTAGCTTTCCTTTAGAATTTCTCTCTCTGCTTAAAGATACATTGAAAGGGAGTCGTCGGATACAGTGACAGGCATTGTCATGGTAATCAAAGGACTTGGGGCCCCTTTTCGAATTTGTGCCTCAATTCCAAAGCCTCGCCTAAGCTTCAAGTGGCCGTCAAAAAGTTACCATATTTGTCCTTCGACCGCCTCTCACTTTGACTTCTGGCTCGGATTTTGCCTTGGTTTTGACCTTAGCTTCACGTGTCGAGAATCCGTCGGCGGTGTCCTGTGTGTGCGCTCGCTCGTCTTGTGTTTCATTATTGTTTTCCCTCGATTGGTTTCGCTTTTCGATTGTCTGTTTTGCTTAGCATCCCACAATTGATGCCCGGCAATTTTCCCACTGACTTTTGGCACTGCTCCCTCTGCTTTACGAGCGCCTTTCCCTCTAATGGGTCAGCTAAGCGCCTCCCTGGCCCCGATTGGCTCCATCCGATATATATATACCCGTACACGGATATATACGGATATTCTCGCACATGTTTGCTCGAGTGTGTGCCGGATCGGGATCTGGCTGTCGTTGTGTATGCGATGTATGCCCTGTGGGGTTAATGAAGTTGTTTGTTTGTTTGTTCAAGTTGACAGCCGCCACAGCAGTCGCAGGTTGGCTTTAGATTGCAGGAGGATGGCTCGGTCTGCGTCCATAAATGGAACATTCCCTGGAAATTAAAGTT
The DNA here is from genome assembly GCA_008042535.1 of Drosophila tani. NCBI lineage: Eukaryota > Metazoa > Arthropoda > Insecta > Diptera > Drosophilidae > Drosophila > Drosophila tani. The sequence goes on along the minus strand of VNJO01010087.1, from coordinate 73,086 downwards.
CATAGAATAAGCCAACCACAATCATCCAGCAGTAATCCCCGATAGAATTAAAATCAAGCAGAGGAATTTTGATTAGTTATTTCATTTTAAGTTTTATGGTATTTCAGTTGGTATTGGAATTTCGTTTTTTTATTATTAAGTAATTTTTTTAGTTAGGTAGATAGTTGCATTATTATATAAAAATTATATAATATTTTATTTGAGCTTGATTCCTAATGGAATTTAATCGAAAAGAGGTATCAGTAGCTAAATACTTTGCTAAAATTCGGATAAAATAATATCAATTTTAATTTAATTAACTCGAGGTTTTAACTAATAGTGTCAAGAGCTGTTAGCCAACATGAACTACCAGCCAGCCAGGCAGCCAGGCAGCCCGGCCCATCGATCTCTGTCATCGCATCTTTGACTTTGCACAGGCAGTTCAACCTTTCGCAAAGCATCGACAGGTGCAAATGCAGGAGGGGCAGGAGCTGCTACCGGTGGAGGTGCCGGTGCAGGCAATTCAATTAAGTTGCAGCACCTGTCTGGGGCTGGAACCCCTCTTGGGCCGGTGCCATGTTTATTGTAAACGTGACTGCTGCAAGTGTCTGAAGAGCATTCTGAACGTTAACTGACAATTGACACATTTGCACTTTGGCTATTTTCCTTTGGCCCGCCACAGTGCAGTCGTCCATCCATTGTCTTGGCATCGGAGCACACAGGGCTTTTCCGATGCAGTTTTCCACTGCAGTTTGCCGTGAGCAGTGAGCAGTGAGCAGTTGAAACCCGAGCTGCATCGAGAGTGGCACGTGCCACGTTGCTGTTTGCCATGATTTACGCGCACTCCGTATTGTTTAATTATCGTTTAATTGTTGCAAAGTTTTTGATTTACGGTTTAATTGCCACGACAAATGCAACGCCCTCTTTCGCTGTTGCCGACGCTCCGCCTCCCGCGCACTTCCCGGGCAATGTCAGCCATGATTTATGGCCGCCGCCAACATTGATGACTATGATGGAACGTGCAGACGAGTCCACTCCATCCACAGCCACGGACCCAGCCACGACCACGTCCGCATCTCTGGCCACATCCGCACTCTCGCAGCCGTTCCATCGACAGTGGCTGCGGACGCTCAGCCGTCCGAAGCGTTATCTCAGCTTTCCCGAGGGCTCCTCTTTTTCCGTATGTGTCAGGCGGAGTCATCCTCCTTCGTTCCCATCCATTCGTTCCCATCCCTGTCTCTGTCTCGAGTGCAGTTTGTCACTTTGTCCTTGATCAGGTTGCCGTCTGCTTCACCGTGGGCATTATTGGCAACCCCTACTACGGCTACAACAGCTTCGGCCTCAACTGGGGAGTGGCCTACGACCTGCCCAACACCTCGTGGGTGCTGCAGCATCTGCACGGCTTCGCCACGCATCCCGTGGCTCCGGCCGTCCTCCGGCGACGTTCCCGGAGTGCCATCTACCGACAGATTGAGTCCTTTGTCGATAAGTACGTTTAGTTCTGGAAATTGCAATCCTTTGACACATGGCTTATCGCAGGAGAGGATTCAGAAAATATGTCTCCATAATAAATATTCTTTCTTATCATTATCTATCTTTATTTTCTCCTTAATCCTGCTAAGCATGGGCTACAATGGACATGACTGCGTCTTGAGGACCCTCTGCGAGAGCCGGCAGTACTTCCAGCGCACCAAGATGGGCATGGTGGGCGAGATGCTACGCATTATATTCAGGTTGGTCTCTATATTTATTTGAAAATATATCTAATATATCTTTCTATTAAAACAGCCTCCCAAAACAAAGATTGTTCACCCGGGAACTCCACGAGAACCCCGATATAGTGCACTACGATCAGGCATATCGCCAGGGCCACAGGATGGACTGCACCCAGTACAACTGTCACTTCTCGCTGCTGGAACTAGCCTTTGGCAAATACTCTACGCCGCCCAAGAATTATTATGCCTAATAAATTCCCGATACTTAAAAGTGTTTCACGTCAAATTTCTTTTAAATGTCAAGTCTGTCCACCTCTCCGCTCCTGAAGGGAAATCGTGGGGGCCAAAGGGCACTTGTTGAGCTAGTTTAACAAATGGCACTCCATATATCTTCGCCCCAGCTGCTCCTCCATTGTGGAGGAGCACAATTGTTGGTGTCTGTGGGCCCGACTCCAGTTGACTGATGTATACCGGCACCTCCTTCTGCCGCTCCTCACAGGAGTGCAATTTAAACGAAATAAAAATACGTTTGACAAACTTTCTTCGGCTCGTCGCTTTATCGCTGTTCCGAAAACTGAATTCAATCAGGATGTACTTTGCAGACTGCACAGAAGTCTTGAGTTCTGAGTGAAAATTAAGTGGCCGGAGGGGAGGAATGTTGAGCGATTTTCGGAAATATGAGCTGGCATAAATCTACACGCCGACCATGGGCAGATTTCTCTATCTGATGAAGCGATAAACAGCCGATTGCCAATGGGCTTTAGCTGGATTTAAAGCCTCTAATAAGTAGATGTTCTTAATGGGAATTTAAGGAGGTGGACATGAAATTTATTAAATCATTTAATGTAAAGATTTTGGGGCAGAAAATAATGTGTGCACCTAATTATCATAGTAATTACTTTTAAAAATACAAGACATTTTTATTTAGTGTAAAATCTTAACCAGGAATTAATTAATAGAAGAAAGTAAAGTTAAACTTCAGTTAAGATTGTGGAAAAATATTCTTTAGGCATTTAAAATATCAAAACTTCCGTACAAAATCGTAATTAAACACATTACCTTAATGCAATTTTGTCAAATTATGTTTTTATTTGAAAAGGATAACTAAAAATACGTATTAATAATTTATGAATATTTTTAGGGTTAATTTTTATCTGTTCCAAGAAATATAATAGAAATTTAGATGCAAGAAAGATAAATATTTACCACCAAGAAGGACTACGCAATAATCCATCACTCTATATATTATTAAATCAGATTAAGACCTAATCAAAAGCCTTAAAAAGTATATATTTCTTAAAAATGTCTCACCTTATTGCAAGGTGTTCACATCACATCCAAAAGCACCTTCCCTTAGCACTTTGTTGGCCCCATTAATACTGATAAACGGGGAAATTGTGGATGTCAACAAGAGTTGAGAGTCGGCAGCAGCAGCAGCATCGTTCACCAGATGGAGAGAAAAGTGTTAACAAGTAAATGTCATGTCCAGAACTAAAACTAGACTACCGGAGCAGCACGGAGTGAAAATGGTGGAGTGGCGGAATAGCCAAGACACGAGATGTCACCGAACCACACAGAGCAATAAATAAATAAGCAACGCCATCAAGAACGAATTCTTTGTTTGTTTGTTTGTTTGCTTTGCCGCTTCTCTTTTTGGCTCTCGTATTTATGTCAGGCGGATTAAATGGACCCGAGCTGGCTGGCATCAGTAACCAAGGGGAACTGGGACTGGACACACTGCCATGTGAACGAACGGCAATTAAGCCAGAAAATCAGCAGCAAATTACCGAAATACCAGTGATACGACCGTTTAAAGTATTAATTAGTGGAAAATCTGCAACATGACTCACATGTCAGCGGCAGCATTGCTGATTGTGCAGGTTGCGTCCGTCCTGTCGGCGCACCAACCGCCCTATGACACTTTCGAGGGTCTCGCCGCCACCACCAGCCTGACCGAGCCTCACATGCGTGACATGCACTTTGACAGCCCCGACCATAACCCCATAGACTCGGAACATGACGACTCTAACTCTAACAACGCGACGAGGATATTGCGTCGCGGCAAGCGATATCTCCAATTCAGCAAGGGGTCGCGTATGTCGGTGCGTTGGCTATATTCCGTCCTAATTGGCGGCCAATCACAAGGATATCTTATTCATTTCCCTTTTCCTCCCCCTGGCTCCTTAGTGGCGTACCAACGGCAAGAACAATCTGTGGAACATCAACACGCTGTGGGCCTACGGCTATGGGTTCCGCACCAATTATCCCTTCCCCTCCATCGAGGAGCAGAAAAAGGACAACGCCGTATTCTTTCGCCTCTTTAAGCGGGATCTCTTCTCCAAGCTGGAAACTGCTCTGGATGGGTGAGTTCTTGAAACAGTTTAATTATGTATTATCTTTAAATATATTTTTCCTTCAAGACATGGCTTCGATGGCCGGGCTTGCATGCTGAAATCCTTCTGCACGGCCATCAACGACGTGGATAAGCCCTCGCAGAAGAGCGGCATGCTCTTCAAGCTCCTCAAATTGATATTCAGGTGAGTCGATATCACGCACTCCATAAACTGGGTCAAGTAGAGCAGAGTTGGTCACTAATTAGCATTGTTCTGATAAGTCAAAGAAACCAGTTTCATTTTGGACTGCAAGAACTTCTCTTTGTGATAGTTTGTGACAGTTTTATGGATCTCTGATCTCTTAGTTGAGTTCTTACATCGGTTACAATGGTTTCGGTTCATTGGGGCCTTGTTCTGCTCACTTTCGTCACCCTGGTGGCAGGTCAGGATCGGAATTCCACTGCCGTTCACAGCCGAGCCAAGCGATATCTGGATATAATAGAGACCACTCGTATATTTGTGGGTAACACTTCGAGTCTTAACTGTTAAAACAAAGCTGGAAGCTAATTTATTTAAATATCTCAGTCAGGATTCAAATATAATTATAGTTTATATTTCAGAAATCAGATATATTTTTTAAAGCTGAGATATTTTAAATAATTTGCTAAAGCTTTTTACGGCAGTTGGGACTCCTTATCTTCAGCTAGCAGTTACTGATAGTGACAGTTTTCCCTTAAAGTTCCGCATTAATGCCAAGAATAATGTGATTAAATCCCCGATTGTTTGGGCTCATGGCTATGGCTTTCGTGCCAACACTCCGGTACTGGTCAAGCGGGAGAACCGACCTTTCCGAAGGGACACCTACGAACTCCTACACGAACTGATCGATCGCAGTGGCCTGGACGGGCGGGCCTGTGTCCTGAAGGCCTACTGCACCGCTCTGGCCGGCGATCATGGGCAGGGCTTTCTGTTTAAGCTATTAAAATATGTATTTACGTAAGTGCTCTCGACTGCCACGTATGCTTAAATTATCCCGCACACACATATACCATTTTTAATTGCAGTTTGGACGAGCACGACCAGAGACACATGCCGCATTTGCGGGAGGAGAATTGCGAACAAATCATGCACAGCCACTGTCCCCTGAGTTTCGACAGCATTTCACCATATACGGACGATGTTTAATGATATTTATTTATGACATGTGTTTGCCTCTCATTGTTTGTTATTCTAAGCCATGCAATATAAACATAAACCGAGATTGAATTGGACAGGAACAACAGGCTTCATCACTGACTGATTGCCTAAAACAATACTTCAAAGAGAAATATAAATATTTCGAAGGAATTTAAGTTGGTTGAACGGCTTTTGAGGCTTTTAAAGTAAGGCAAAATATAAACTAAAGAATAAATTATTAAATAAAAACATTTTTGAGCATATTTGGGTGATGTAAATATTTATAATAAATAAAAGGAAGTCAAGATAAGATACTTATTTAATAATAATAGCCGAATGTGGGGTAAAGAAAAGTCGCATTATCGTTATTTTCCATTTTTTTGTACCGCCTAGAGCAAGTGTTTGTGGCTGCTGATGATATTTATTCGCTGTTGTTGCCATTTGTAATTTATAATTAACTTGTGTGCCATTTGCAGGTTATTTTTTCGGGGAGAGCGCTCGCTGGCTTTGCTGATTGTGCGTCCTGCAATCAGCAGCGTGCATTTAATTGGCATTTTTATTAAACAGCTGAAAGTGAGCAGCTGGGGAGAAAAAAAAAGAAGAAAGGAAAAGGGAAAATGAACCTAGGCAGGACAAAATTATTGCTGGGATTCTGTGGCCATTGTTGACCTCGTTGCCTGACAAAAGTTTCAGCTGGTGTTGCAGCTGTTTAATGTCACCGACATGAAAACGCCGAGTGGTGTGAAAATGTTTGCGGCAGCCTTTGATGCACTTGTCATGCCCCACACACCACCCCCTCCCCGAGGAAACCTGTCGCCCACCGCAGCCGCATTAAAAATTAACTTTAATTAAGTTGAAAAACATAAATTACGTGCACGCATACAAGGGCATTAAAGTGCACATTCACACAGGTATATTGCAGATGTTATAGGATGTATCTCAGGAACTTCTCAAGTCCCTGCAGGAAAGCAAATATTTTGTTAAAAATATTTAAATAAAACATATCAATTTTGAGGCAAATTATATTATTTATATAGAGTAAGGATTTCCTTTCAAAACATTTGAGAATATTTAATAGCTTATCTTATTTTAGTTTTTAAAATTATAATTTGGGAAGCATTATCAATTTTGAATTAATTGTGAGTATTATACATTTTAATGGTTAATAATTCTAGTAAAAGGTATACCTTAGTATTATTTTATTAATTTTCCAAGTGTAGTTTTTAGCAATTAGGACGGAAACCGGCAACTGATGAGCTCCCAGAATAATAGGAAATTAGAGCCAGGGAGAGAGAGGAGCTCCCAGTTGGACATTGACCGCAAAACTTTAAGCGTTTGTTGGCCAACAACTTTGTGTCACTCACTCACCTCCTTGCTACACATACAGTAGACTACATACACCTTCTCGCATAGGTAAATACACACACACACTCGGAGGTGGGTTCGTGTCTCGGCCTTAATCAAGTATTAATTATGTTGCCGTGCGTTGAATTGCTGCAATAAGAGGTCAACTCCTTTCCCAACCCAGATCCAGTGACCTTACTTCACATCCCCTGTACCCACCGCTACCCCTTTGCGTATTATTTTCATCTGATTCCCTTGACAGCAGTCTACAGGGGTATATTACCTTGAGTTAAATTACAGAACTGCTTGGAAAGGATTTTATAAAATCAGTCACAAGTTTAGGCTAAGAAAATCATAGCCAGTTAAATGATATATTGTGTATAATTTTATTATTTATATTTATTATTACAGGAGGTATTCCTAGTTCCATAAACCCAGCAAGAGACAACATTTTCCACTTGTTAACTTTGCTGACAACCCAAACTTATATAGCATTTTGTTCTTGCTGATGTTTTCGGTGGTTTAATTTTCTCATTTGGACTTTTCCATTTTTTCGAGTACGGTTGAGGGGGTTTTTGCCATTATAATTAATTTTAAAATACCCTGGAAAAGTGCGAAACTGTCATGCCAAGTGACACTTTATAGGAAAATAAATTCATTCAGGCAGCTTCAACTAATTGTACTCTCAACCAAGTTTGGTCAGCTCATATTAAGATAATTAAAATGCCAAATTTGTGAAACAAAGTAAATTAGATTATTATTTAAATATGAAAAATAATTTATATCAAATACACAAAAACATTTTTAAAAATATAAACCTTGAACTCAATTTCAATTTACCTTTTCATTTTAAAATTCAACTAAAATTTTTATATTTGATTACAATAAATATCACTAAAAGCTGAATTTCTTTGGCTTATTTTCTATTATTTATTGACATTTTATATTGCCAGGAGGACATACATGTAGCATGTCAAAAAATAAAGATAAAAGCATTTTTGTGTTCTGGAAAAATAGAAATAAATACTCACTCTTAATTCGAATAGCTATTGCATTTATTGCCAAATAAATACTTTAGCTGCCAGCTCAGTGTCAAAGTGTAAGCCAATTTAATTACTTAGGAATATTGGCAATTTACAATTCAACGTGTTCGCCGGGCAATGCATTAATTTGACGGCTAATATTAAAATGACCAGACAGGTGTGGTAAGTTATTTGGCCTCCATCCATTTCGATTGGCCGGCGCAAACAATATAGATGAGATTAGCGCACCTCGGATAATTTATTGGCAGTCAAGGACCCCACAAAATGCGCACCTGGCTCATTATGCATGCGAAAAGGACCCAGAGACGGACCTGGATCCAAGCCCAACCACGACTGCACTTCCGTTCATCTGTATTCCACATTCATTCATTCATTAATCGATGTCTGCTCTGGACCGGCCTGGTCCAGCCTGGCCGGGCAGCGGGGTGGAGTGACTGGCATGCAAATTGATTTGATGCGTTGTCAATTAAAATGTGCAATTAATTTCATTTGGTTTGCCTCGCATTATCGAATATGTGATTGGATGGGCGATATGGGGCCGCAGAAGGCAGATAGGGATATAGACCCTGACAGCGGCTGCTAATGAGCTCAGTTAGCCAATTCAGTTTGTGGCCATGATCGGGTGTGGCTGTGAGTGTGTGGGGGCTTGGGCGAGAGCCTGTGTGCGAGCCTGTGTGTCTAAATTAAACCGTCTATGATATGGCAGAGAGAGCATAGCGTATACGCAATTAGTTAGTCAAACGCTGATTGCCGCACTTTAGACAACCCAGGGCAAGTGAATAGAGTCGCGATTTACAGGCTCGAAAGGCCCAATAGAGGCTTAGAAAAATACATCTGCAAAACCACTTATTAAAACGAAGAGCCAGGAATTAAAATATTTAACAAAATATTTAATAAAACATTTATAGGCGTGGCAAAAAGTTTATTTATTTACTGATGAAATATAACCATCTTACTCTTCTTGTCATTTATAAAACTACTTTTTCATAGCAAATTCGGAATTGTAAATGTATTTTTATATTTCCAATTGGTTTTTTATATATTGAAACCTATTCTTATGACCATCACTATAGAAGCCAATACGCCTTGTCTTAATTTTAAAATCCTAAGACTCTCGGCATCAGCGCTTCGCTCTCGTCGCCGTCTCCCTAAATTAGTTCAAGGATTAGTGCAATAAAACTAACGTGCCATGGATTTGCGCAGCCCTTTTGTTGACTTAGGGGAACTGGGGCGTGCGGAGGTCCTGCGAACGCAGCGGAGGAAGCAGGAGGATGGGTAGGGAAAGCGGGCATGTCACAATTTCCCAATTAGCTACTCATTGAGATAAATTTCTTATGCAAATGATGACAAGGCCAAGCAAGGCATTCTGGGGGTGTGGACAGGCGCTGAAGTGGCATTGGCATCCGAATACCCATCCATGCACACTATGCTCTCTGCCCTGCTCTGCCCTGGCCTGGCCTGGCCTGCCCTGGCTGGGGAGTTTGGGACTCTGAGTGGGGCAGCAGCAGCAGCAGCGGAGTGACATTGACTGACTCGCGACGACGACGACGGCGTTGGCGATGGCGATGACGAAGACGCAGCGGCACATCCTTTCGCTCACTCTCCCTAATTGGCTGCTGACATTTGCCAGCTAGCAATAACAACAGAAACAGTAGCAACAAGAGAAATAGCGACGGAAATAGCTACAACGAGTAAAGGAGAATGTCTTGGTAGGCCGAAGATAATATTTCCCTATTTTTATTTTCTTTTTTACATCCATAAAAACTGAAAAAAGCGCCTTAATATATTTGCTAATTCATTAACTAATTATAAAAGCTAAGAACTCCTGAAAATTGTTTAATACCAGTCAGCAGAAACCAAAAAGTTTTCAGTTTAAAGGTAAAGAGCGAAGATATTTTTTCTATTCTTAAACTAGATCAAAATAAATAAGAAAAAGGGTATATAAACACCAACCAAACCAGCAACAGTAGCAACGCAAAGCTGAGTAAATTTGACATAATTAAAATACTGAAACCATTTCTGGCGTATGAAATGCGAGACAGCCAAGAAAGTTCTACTGGCTTCTGGCTGGGCAAAGGAAAAATATGTTGCAGCGCACATTTTGCTAATTTCTTGTGAGTGATTAACGCAAGGTGCTAATTTCTTTTACCAACTGTCCCATATTCGGGTTGTAGAAATTGTAGCAATCCCATGACGATGCCCGAGGCGGTTCCCGTTACGCTGTGGATCCAGAAGAAGTTCAATGAACATCGCACTTGGGTGTTAAATACCTTTAATGTCAATGACTTCAAACGAGAGCTGCTAAGGCAGAGATCATGATTTACCATCGAATTTTTAAGGAACCCAATCTATAAATAGAAAGATAACACAAGTGTTGTCTTTTATTCAACCCAATTATTTCTTACTTATTTAATTGTTTATGTACTCGTTTATTTAATTTAAGTCTATAGATTTCCTTAAAATATTTATGTATTTCAATCTCTGTCTCTGCTCTTTGTAATTTCTCCAAAACCATCTAAGGACCTGGCTTTCTTCAAGTCACTTTTTCAGATGTCATCTGTCCTTTTGCATTTTCCAAAATTTAATTATAACTTGAATTTGCTTAAGGCTCCACCTCGCATACAAATGCAGACGCCTTGTTTTGCTTGGTATATGGGTGCGATAAAATTCACTTGAGAGCATCGCCTAGAACTTTGTTTGGGCCCCCAAAGGGAGCAAAAAGGACGTGGCGCAAACAAATGCAAATTGCTCATACGCCGTGTGGACCATCAGCAGCCACCAGCCCCCCGCGCAACGGGAAAGACACGAAGAGCAGAAATTCAGAAATTGCGCTTATTAAAGTTTGACTCGTACTTTTGCATCTTTTTTTTTTGTTATCACTTTTTCGGCGGAGGGGCAGTGTGGCAGAGTGTGGGAGGTGTGAATATGCAGCGAGGCAAAGTAAAAGTTTCAGATAACAAAAATTAAGCATTGCCTTTTGCGTTCCATGATAATTGCGAACAATAGACGCCAGCAGAAGGTGGAGTCGAAGGCTGGGGTGTGTGACCATGTTAATGCTTCCGCATTTGCGTTCAGCTGCAACATTGCACCAATGCTGGGGACTGCTAGTGTGTGTGTGGTAAGTGCACTAGGAGAAATGACAGATTGCTTGAACATTTAATTAGAACTTAACCTCAGATTAGGGTAATATTTACTGACCCCTTTTGAGGAAAGAAATACCCACATTTGTGGTTTTATAATTAAATATTTAGCTGCAGCTTGCTTCAGCTGCAGTCTCCTCAATTACCTTATTTATAGGCTGTTATTTTTCCCACAGTGCCTGTCCTCGTTGGTGTGTGTCCTGCACACATGCACAAGTTTGTGTGTGCCAGCGACATTCACGCCTCGCTGCACTTTTTACATGCTGCATGTTGCCTGCGGGCATTAAGTGTGATTTTATGCGATTTGTACCAGGCAAACACCCGTTCAACGCCGCCCCCAGAACCGCTTCCCGTTCCTTCGCTGCCATTGGTAAAAGAAAAAACCGCAGCTAGAACCTTTCCCCTCCACCTCCACCTCCCACACACACACACACACACACACTTCTTGGCTAATTTACATTTGACAAATGTTTTGCCTGCTACAAAATTTTGCCACTGCTGCGACGACGACTACCACGACGACTGCTGTTCGTTAGTACCACTGTACACCAAGAGACCCCCAGGATCCCGTCATGTCCTTGCCCCTTGGTGTTTTGTTAGCTGCATTTGTTTTCATTTGGTTTCTGCGCTGACATTGTTTACAGTTCAACTTGGTTGGAAATTAGTAAAAATCTCACACGAGAGCACCCGCCACAAGAATAAAACGAGGGAAACAATAAAAAAATACCAGCAGCGAGAATCGAAAAAGACAAACAGGAGGAGCAAAGCGCACCGAAATTTTCCCGAAAACTAATTTAAATGGATGTTGCTTATGTATTCCAGGTATGTGTGTGGTAAGCGATTAAGTGCAGAGCGTTAAACAAACTCAATGGGATATTACATGGGAGGAACTCTTTGAATTTACTCTGAATATTTGAATTTTAAAGCATAAAGTAGTATTCAGTATTCTTTAATTGCATTTTTAAAAGAATGGACTATTTTTAGAGGTTTTATTTTAACTAAAAGGATGATTTTCAAAATAGAAAAGTGTTCTTGAACTAATAAATATATAAAACACAATTTTTACAACATCAATCCCAAATGAAAATGTATTTAAAAAAAATCCATATTGTTTTCTTGCTAAAATTAAATGCAGGACAACTTAAATTTTTAAATTTTTTATCCTTTAAATTTATGTATTTTTCATTATTCTTCATTTAATATTCTTAATTTTCAAGGGACTTTTAGAGGTTTTATTAAATTTTTTAAACCTTATATTAAATAGTAATCTTAGCCAGTTGGATGAGTCGGTTCCAGAGCTTCTTGGTGCAATCACTAAAGGTTTTCCAACAATTAGCACCAGCTTTGCCCGCATCCCTGGCATGCAAATATTTTTCAGGGACATTATCAAAAGATGGTCTGTGAAAAATCACAACATTTATACCAAAATATTACAACATTTAGGAGATTTCTTAAGATTGTACTCACACAAACACAGCATTGAGGATCTCACTGAAAATATTGCTGCGCTCAAAAGGTCGCTGGGAAATCTCGCAAATGGTCCTCAGCAGGCAAGCTCCTGCATTGCGACCAGCAAACCTGTTGTGTAAACATATTGATGGCTGCCGGCCAGAGATGATCCAATCACTCACCTCTCCAGGCCCTTTTCCACGACGTCGTACAGCCATACACGGGTCTCGTCCTGCAGCAGCACTTGTTGGACCTCCTTTCGCCACTGCCTGGCCGTGGACACGAATGTCGAGGTATTCCAGAAAGTCCACCAGAAAATTGGGATTGGTGTGGGCATATATTGGGCTTGGTAGTTGATGAAGCCCCAAACGGACTGCACCGTATCCTCCTGTTTGATGGGAAAGGCAAGGCCAGCGACAATCTGGGGGAGAACAATTAGGCGGTCCGAATGCCAAGCTCGATGGATCGATGGCCACCAACCTTGTTGGTTCCACTGCCACTGAAGATGGCCACCCGCTTCTGCCGACTCAGGCTCAAGCTGGAGCTGGAATTCCCATCTGCATCGAGTGGGAGTAGGAGGAGGAGGAGCAAAAGCAGGAGCTGGGCGATGACAGGATTCAGGGCCAACTGTTTGCCGCTGGAGTGCATGGTCAACTAATTTTGCAGCCCGTGCAACTTGTGGCCGCAATGGGAAATTCAATTTTTAGTTTGCACAAGAAATTGACGGGAGAGGAATTCGCTTTGGCAAAAGACCACAGTTTTCCACTGAGGGAAAAATTGTTGCAGGGAAAATAAAGCAAATATTTTAAAGAAAAATATATTTGAAACCATTTAAATTTGTATATATAATTTAATATATTACTTAACTAAAAAAAGCATTAATATCTCTTCATTGTTCTAAACCCTTATATTAATTCATAATTTTTGATTACTTCATATTTATTAAATATTAAATATCTAAAACCTTAACTGAACTTTCTCAGTAATTACTCGAACATCCTTCCTCCATTAGGTCTTCGTTAGAGAAACACACTGCTCACAATTAGTAATCCAAATTCGATCAAAAGGCTCACTTGAGCTTTAACCACCTCCATCCCTCCGGTGACCAGGATGGCATTGTGCGTAGGCCAGAAAGCAATCGCCTCTGGTAGGGACTTAACATCGAACCCTGGCTCGGCCCCGGCAGCTAACACCTGGCTCCGGTGAAAGCACCTGCAGCCTTTGACTGCCACCCCTCTGGGCCATGATTGTTCGACAGCGTTGATTTTGGCGGAGCCTTTGTCCTGGCCAGGGGTAGTAAGTTGATTGGAGTTCACACATATACTATATAGTTTATACTAAAACCAACACCACAGAAATATATATAAATATAAAAATGTAAAATAATAAATTGAAAGGTTGTATATATTAATTATAAATATTTTTATTAAAAAAAGTAGCTTTAATATATTTAAACATATAGTTTCTTCTACCAAAAAAGTGTCAAAATACAAACTATCTAAACCACCAAATTATGTTATTTAATATGCCTGTTACAAATTAACAAAATCACAAAACAAATACATTAATTTGTTAGTTAGAGCGCCACTATTGCGTTAATAGATTTCTCTAATAACTTCCGAAGGCTATAATTTCAACAAGCTGCAACATTAAGCTGGAAATTAAATAATACTTAATCAAAGCGGGCATTAAAAGAAAGATGAATGCGTTTAATCCATCTGAACGCCAGAAGAGATTAAAATATTTCTGAAATTCAACCTGATCAACTGTCCCCCGATTTATTTAGCTCGCTCGCTGATGCACTGAAGATAATTTATGGCAGCCGCTGGCCACACCAATCACTACCTAAATGCAGTAATTTAACAATCTGTTATCGAGCCAATTACATCGCATTTAATGGGTTGTTATGGATGAAAACGAACCCATTTAGTATTTCCGCTGGAGGCTGGCTATTGGTTACTCGATATGGAAACCGGACTGAATCGGGGCAGAGCGGAGTATTTAGCACCTTTCAAAGAGCACTTGAAATGACACAAAAACGAGTTAACGACACTCAATTGGCTGCTAATTGTACAATTAAACTTTGCCGGCGCCCCGAACTGGACCAGAGGCCGATGCGTCGCGGTCTCCGGGCGGCATCAGTTCGGTTTGGACAGCTAATGGCATCGACATATCGTAAAATAAAAAGTGCAGATCCGAAACCGAAATCGAAATCGGTCCCAATCGAGAACCCAATTCGCCAGACTCCTCGCCATCCTCTAATGGTAATTATCCGCCTCATAAATTCGCGCTCCGGAATGGCAGTGTTTTAATTGTAGAGCCCATGAGCGGGTCCGAGCCGGGTCCGTCCGTTTTGGCCATCTCGCGCGAGCCTCGAATGTTGTTGAAAATTGCATTAATTTAACGCATGATTGGCAGAGCCAGCAAATGGAAGCGTCACTGCTAAAGTGAAATTATGCAAATTTCGTTGCTGCTTTTTTGGATGTGCTTTTCCGATTGCTGGCCAGGCACGGGGCAATCGGGAAGTTCGATTGCTCAATTACACTAACGAACAAAAAGGTGTACGCACTCGTGTCCAGTGACTGACAAAGTAATGTCCATTTACCAATTACCACGTTCAATTGCCAATTAAGAGTCGAGAGCCGATAAAGAGTCAAGATTTAATAATAAACTCACAAGCTCACAGCTTTACTCAGGGAATTTAACATTTATTTACAAGATATTCCTCCTAATCCAATTACCATTATTGCTTATTGGAAGTAATAGTTGCTGTAACATCTTCATCCTGGTATTGGCCATATTTTATTAATTTTATCTTTGCTGATTAGTGTTGACCAAGCGACTTTTGCTGCCTTCCATCGAGGAGAAATGGGAAAAACAATCAAAGTAATTGGATGTGCCGGAGCTGGCGCTGTACTTATATTTCTGCTGCTCCAGACTGAGAGGCCGCCAAACGGTAATGGTCACCCACTGGCCGCCACTCCTCCTCCTCCTGCTCCTACTTATGAATCAGCGACGGAGTCAATGAGGCGACTGCACCGCCAGAAGCGCTACCTGCTCTTTCCCGAGGGCTCCTCCTTCCAGCTGGTGTTCGACATCATCATCCCCATCATAGACTACACCAACTACGCCATCTTGGGCATCACCTGCTCCGTGGCCTGGGAGCTGCCCAGTAAGCCGCCCAGCGAGCTGATTGAAAACGTGCTCACCCGGATCAACGACGGCACCATCGGCACTGTCCGGCGGAATGGCAGCGCCCCCGAACCGGAGCCGGACCCTTCACAGCCTCCGTTGGTGAGAGGGAATAATTGGCAGGCAGTCCACGCACCGCCAGCGAGTCCACCGGCATATGCAGCCAATGCTATTGGCGGCCATTCGTACTACACGAATGTCCAGCGCATCCCCGACGCATTCCCATATGCAAATGCGAATGCGAATGTTAACGCGAATGCGGATGCAAATGCGAGTGGACAGCAGCGACAGGCGCCGATGCCTGCTAATTGGGATTCGCGACAGTCGGCAGCAAAGTGGCAGAGAAAGGAGATGGCAGCAGGAACAGGAGCAGGAATGGGTGTGGGTGTGGACAACTGGTGGACCCGAAACGGACAGCGGATGCAGCAGAACTGGCGTGAAAAGCAGCGCATGTGGGGCCCCTCAAAGTGGGAGTAAGTGCTCGTTGGAAGTACCTTAAGTCGAGTTCATAAAACATGGAATTTTTGTAAAAAACATTAACTCCTTTTTTCCCAGCTCTGGCTACACCCAGCGTCCAAGGCAAATACTACAGACCGCGCCCAAGCATCATATATATCCTGTTTTTGCGAGGCGCCGGAGGCGTCGAAGTCTTCATAAGGAAGGGGATTCTCACTTTGAGCGGTTCCACCTGCAGCAGCACCTCAGCTCCCGCCAGTTACTCCTTGGCAAGATCGAGCGCCTGTACAAGTCGTGAGTCCGGCTCACCGAGTCCTTTGAGTCCCATGAGTCCCACTGATCTGTGAATCCCTTCACCCGCAGGCGACGACTGAATGGCACCTCCTGCGTGCAGCGAGCCCTCTGCGAATCCGCTCAAAGGCAACAAGGAATTCAGGGGGCTGAGCCTCAGAGCTTTATAATGGAACTCCTTTCGGCCATTTTTCAGCTGCCCAGCAGCGAGGACATCAGCGAGCCTGAGGCCCTGGAGCTTATGATGTCACCACACTATGTGGAGGCCCATCGGCAGCAGGGCAACTGCCGGGAGGTGTACAGCGACTGCAGTCACACATTTTGGTCTGAATGAGCAGCAAAAGGATAATAAAAATTAATTAATAATAATTACAAAGTGTTTCTTAG
Organism: Drosophila tani; assembly: GCA_008042535.1. NCBI lineage: Eukaryota > Metazoa > Arthropoda > Insecta > Diptera > Drosophilidae > Drosophila > Drosophila tani. Next base: position 56,581 of record VNJO01010087.1, on the reverse strand, counting down.
TTAATTTATCTTTAAAGTTCATTAAAGAATAGACGTATTTTTACAATAACTTGTACTATGTTAAGTATTTCTTTGTGAATCTCTCAGTATCTACACGTCCTTCCCTTGTCAGCCGACCCAAGTCGAAGTCCAATATTGGGGAGCCCAGATTATACAAAAGTCATTTGGAAGTTACTTGGCTTGCAGCTAAAAGCATTCCGTTCCTGCATTCAAGTTTATCCCCAAGAAAAACTGCGACTAGTGATCACATTACTTCAACTTCAATTCCCCACTACCAGCTTCCGTGGATGGAAGTGTGCCACTTTTCAGATGCCAGATGGAAGGCAAGACAAGTTGGGAGCGTGAAAAAGTAATTTGAACCTTTAAGTAGACCAATGAGCTCACGGAGCACAGGCAAAGGCAAAGGCAAAGACGAAAGACGGAAGACGCTCTCCTCTACAAGACAAACTACTTGCCGGAACACAAAAGACGAAAAGTGTGAAAACTAATGAAAGACAAAAGGGGGCAAAAGAGAATTTAACGAACGAAGCTCAAACTCAAACTGGAAACTTTCTGCTGGCCACTCACAATTAACAGCCACGGCTGAAGTTCCAGCCATTCCGTAGAACGCTTCTGCTGCTAGTTGGCGTATGGACAACGCTTCGACCGCAACTACGAGAAATGTCGAGCCGGAAAAAGTGGAGTTGCTGCAGCAGCAAGAAGGAAAATTCCCCAGTAGGTAATTGCTGGCTGATGGCTGCTCTGCTAGCCGTGCTCCTCGGCCTGGCCGACGCACTGAAGGCCGGGGAATCCATCGAGCTGGGAACGGCAGCTGGCAGGCCATCACTGAACATAAACAATGAGGACAGCAGCAGCCTGGAGCAGCTCATCGAGATGCGGCTGAATGAGTCGGCGTCCTCATCCGTCCAGGGCAGGCAGTCGGAAGAGCTGTTGTCCAGGAAACGACGCTATTTGGTATTTCCGGAGGGCAGCTCCTTTCAGATGGGTAAGTCATTCCTGTCACAGCACAGAGACGTCTTTTCAGGGGGTTCTATTTCGTTCAAGCAGAGAAAGTTAATTAACAAATTTTATTTATAGACTTTTGACAGTCTAAAGAGATTTTAACGATAAAAAATATATTTTTAAAGAACGAAACCCCCCTTGGAGCCAGCCACTGCCTCTTTGCCCATGCAAATCACTCGTCGTCCGCCTCACTTATCTTATCTTCTTCCGTTTAGTGTACGACGAAATCGTGGGTGTGGTGGACCACACCAACTACTTGATTCTGGGCATCACGGTGGCTCTGGCCTGGGAGCTGCCCAGCAAGCCGCCCAGCGAGGAGCTGGACGATCTGCTGACCAAGCTGGAGGACGGAACCCTGGACATCAGTCGCAACGACACCGTGTCAAACATAACCTATGTGGACGACCCCGCCTCGGCCGAGCCTACGACAAGTCAGCCCCCTGTCTACAAGCCCAACTACATCAACTTGTCCAGTTTAGGGAGCGGCAGTGGCAGCAACTCCTACTACAGTTCATCCCCTGTCTTCCGGACACCGATGCATCCGTCACACCAATATGCGGACAGTTATTACAGCCGTCCGAAGGGGGGCAGGCGCAAGGACAACCACTACTACTACAGCCATCCGGGGGTCAGTGCGAGCAATCCCTTTACCAAGTGGTCCAGGCCCCACCACTCTCCCGCCCAAAACTCGCGCTATCCCTACTGGGCGCTCTCCTCAAGGTAAGGATAAATGAAAATTAAAATAAAATAATTTATAAAAAATATATATTAAATAGTATTTAATTTCCAGAGTAAAAGACCGCTTTTATGGGTACCAGAGCCAACAGGCGGCACCGCCACCAGCTCAACGACGTCAGGATATCCCCACCAGCACCACGACCACCACCACCACGAGGAGACCCACTCGCCCGCCGGCACCACGTCGCCATCACATATATCCGGTGTTTGGCAAGCGCAGCATCCCGGATGAAGCCAATCCCCATAAGCGTCAGCGACGCAGCGGAGTGGCCAGCGAGCACGAGGAAAGGATAAGCAGGCTGGAGCAGCTACAGATTAAGCATCATCGCCGGAGTCGCCAGTCGCTGTACGAGCGGGTGGAGAAGTATCTGGATAAGTAAGTAGAGGGAAAAAGAATATCCCGTGTTTATTCCTACTTCAAAGGAAATGGCTTCTTATCCTGTTGTTATTATGTAAAGAGTTTAAAGAGGAGATCTAAAGGATAACTATGAGATTAAGGGAAGATTAAAGCCTAACGAACTATAAAGGTTATAAGGATATTTAATTAATATTTATTACGTTTAAATTAGGATTAAATATGTGTAACTAATTAATTAGCTCACTACTTTAATTGGCCCCTTTTAGTTGCTCCTAATCACCTCTTCTCTCCACAGACGCGGTCACCATGGTCACCACTGCGTTCTGCGTACCCTCTGCGAGACGGGCCAGAAGTCGGCCGAGGAGGAGCCCGGCACCTTTGTGGGCGAACTGATGCGAGCGGTGTTCACCATTCCGGAAGCCCTTGATAACGAGCCCGTTGCCTATCGCGACACCCACTATGACAAGGCACACGCCTCCAAGCAGGACTGCGCCGCCCTCTACCCGGAGTGCAAGCAGTCCATGTGGCAGGCCCAGTTTGTCCAATAAACCCAAGTCCATTCAAAATTTGCTTGTTATTTCAATTTAATTCCATTTGCCGCCGCCTATGAGCCAGGCCAGAAGGTTCAGCTTGCACGAGTCCCGAAACTGACGGTCGCAATCGTCGGCGTTCATGTGCATGATCCGGGAGTAATCGTCCTCCACGCCGGATAGGGTGGGCAGTCTATGGGATGGGAATTATATCAGATAGATATTTATGGCTAAGAGCTATACTTCTTTACTTACGTAAAAACCAATCGCACAATATCCTGAATCATGGAGTAACCCCGAGGCAGGAGCAAACGCTTGCTATCACAAATGGCCCTCAGGACACAGGCTTTGGCATCGAATCCCAGGCTATAGGAGGTGAAAGTGATCTTAAGAGAGTGGAATGGGAAGTAGTTACTTATCCTTACAGCTTACTGAAGCCATCAAAGTGCTCAAACAACTGCCTACGATCCCGGTGGCCGTTGTAATGACGCCAGTCGTCGACATGCTCCAGTTCCGGATAGTGCGCAGGTTCATGGGGTGCCATGTCGGGATCGTGAGGATCATTGAACTGCCGCGACACAGACCTCACATCCTCGTATGGTTCCACCTCGGGATCGTAGTACTCTCCATCGGCGGATCGGTACCAGCGCTTTGACCACTTGGGCGACTCCGTTGTCCACTTGCTCCATCTTCCAGGTTGACTGTACTTCTCATAGTTGTGCTTGGCGGGTTGACTGTACTTCTCATAGTTGTGCTTGGCGGGTTGACTGTACTTCTCATAGTTGTGCTTGGCGGGTGACCACTTTCCGTGATATCGATCGCCGTATTTCGACCACTGAGCCCACTTGGCAGGATCTGCATACGATGAAGGCTTCGGGGGCCTCACATCGATGCGATGGTGCAGCCTCATGGGGCTGGGCTTCTTCAGGGGCGTGGCCTTGAACCGCCAGTTGCTCCCCGGTATCCAGACATAGGTGGGCTCCGTGGTGGTCTTCGGCTTCTCCGTAGTGGTGGTCCTTTGACGATACCGCTTCGGGTAGACATCCTCGCGTTTAGTAGGCACTGGATAGTAGCAGGCCTGTTCGATGTTCATGTTCACACCTCTGGGATAGGCCGAGATCAAGCCCTTGCTCAGCTGTCCGGTGAACTTCAAATTGGAGCCAGGCGGAAATAAAACAAAGCGCTTACGCCGCGAGAATACCCGATCCAGAACATGGTTGAGCTCCGTGTGGTTGGCTTCAACTTGGAGCAGGCCAAAGCTGAAGAGGATCAACAGACCTAGGCGCATTGCAGAAGAGTACTGATTGAGACATCCAGAACGAGTGTCGGATTAATTTCAATTGAACTCATTGAAGTCGAGTTAGTCACGGGTGCTAATTGCACAGCCAACAATTGAGGAAGTGAATTAAATAGGAGATTGGCTTAAATATGTCACGACTATGTGGCGACTGTTATGGCAACAATGTAGTTAGAAAAGCAAATGAAAATATTTAAATAAAAAGAAAACTAGAACTTTAACTTTAGTTTATTATTACCTATCATCATGGGACTTTCTTAACTTATCAAAGAACATTTTCCGGGTAAAGACTTGCCATATATGTATGTCCCAAAATAGCCAGGAGGAGTTCCTATGCAAAATCGGCTAAATACATAATCCAAAAGATATTTTTACACATATTTTAAAAAGTATAATAATCATTTTTATTCAACTCTACCACTCAGCAACCAAATCAATAAATTCATATTACAATTGCCTTTCAGCTCCGAGGCACAATCATCTCTGTCCATAATTCGCGTATATTCATCCTCCAAACCATCCAATCGAGGCATCCTATAGATTCAAATATTCTTTAACTGAATTCCGGATATATCAAAGACAAAACTCACGTGAAAACCACCCGAAGCATGTCCTGCAACATGGAATAACCAGGAGGCAGTAACAATCGCTTGCTGTCACAGATGGTTCGCAATATGCAAGACTTCACATCGATTTCAAAACTTTTAAGAAGAAATAAAAATTATCTGAATAATTAATCAAGATCCAATAACAGATATACCCACAGTGAACTCAGCTTGGTGAAGTGATCGAATAGTGCTCTCCGATCGCGATGTCCATAATAATGGTGAGACTGCCAGGCCTGCTTTTTTGGTGGCTTCCATTCCCACTTCGGTGATGGGGTGGTCCATTTCGACCATTTGGTCTTAGTTGGATCCACTTGATTCCACTTGAATTTTTGCCATTTCTGCTCCTGGTTCCACTGTTGCCATTTGTAGGGATTTACATGACTGTTGTCATCAATGCGATTTGTCTTCGGAGGCGGTTGTCTCCACTTGGGCTTGGGCAGAGTCTGGGCCTTGAAGCGCCAATCTGTTCCAGGTATATACACATACGTATCCGGCAGCTTCTCCGGCTTCTTGGTGGTGGTCTTTGGCAAAAACTTTTTGGGATAAATATCCTCTACGGCTCCCGGCATCGGGAAGTATACTGCCTCCTCCAGGACAAAGTTTATACCTTTGGGATAGGTTGCCAGCAGGCCGGTGGCAAAGGAGCAGGTGAACTTTACAAACGATCCAGGAGGGAAAAGTAGGGCTCTTCTCCTCCGACTGAAAACTCTGGACGCTGCAGCTCTTAACTGGGATTTCTCAGGGGATTGGCCATAATTTTCTCCCAAAGCGGAAAGCACTACCAGCCAGATAAAGATTGTGGCTCGCAGCATCTTGACCAACTGAAAAGAACCAAATAATCGTGGCTGAGCACAGGGCAGGCCAGTTATTCCGGCGGCGTCAACCGATTGCCCAAATATTTACCCAAAAACTGATTGACATCTTGATTTATTTACTGAACTCGGTACTCATGTGTCCATTAACCCACCGACCCAATTTACGCAGCAATTGTACAAGTTCAAGTCAGTTCTTTAAGTACTTTGGCTGACTCAAGACGGACTCAAGATGAAAGCCAGCTGGCAGGGAGGACTCGGCATTCTAATCATTCTTCTAGCTCACCAATCGGACTCTCTGCTATGGCCAGCTTCATCCAATTTGGGAGTAAGTTATTATTATTAATATTACATAATATATAATAATTTATATAGCTTACCGTTTCGGTATCCACACCCATTGCCGAACTCTTCCCCGAGCGTCGCATCCTGATCGATTGGTGCTTTGCCATTTCCTACAATTATCCCTACAACTTGACCGAGTTCTATTCCATACCCATCTGGCCGGGATTTGCCAACTATAAAGCGAAACGGGAAGTTCCCCGACTTGAACTAACGGATGGGAACTTCTACACCAAGTATGGACATGATTTAGGCACTGGCAGGCATCCAAAGGATTTTACGGCTGGCGAGCTTTATGCCTTCCTGGAGGACACTTTGGCTGGCTATGGCTTCCACGAAACATGCCTGCTGCGCAGTGTCTGCGAGTTGGCCCAGCATCCCTTCGACGACAACCATCAGCACATGCTCAGCGATATTGTGACCTTTGTTCTAAGGTAAGTTTCAGTCTTTTATTAATCGGGAATTATATACAAACCTTGATTACAGCCCCTCCCAGCACGAGGGTTTCCTCGACAACGAAATAGTCTACAGAACGGCCTACGAGCAGGCGGAGCAGGATGGCTTTCTGGGCAGGGATTGTCGGCGATTGTACTCCCATTGCCAGCATGACCTGTTACAGCTCATGAGTCAAGTCATATTTCACTCGAATTAAATAAAATCTTTAAGAAATAGGTCTACATGTAAATTGCAATGTCTGTGCGTTTCATTAGCAGCTGCTGGGAGTCTCTAATTAACGCAGTGCGTCAGGGTCCACATGGCGAACACACTGCTCGGTCCGCGTCACACCAGAATGAGTCTCAGGCGCGTCCACTTGATCGGCGCTCTGCTGTCGCTGTGGAGCCTTCCCATCAGCCAAGCCGAGTTCCCCCTGCTCTTTCCGGCCTCCTCCGTGTACCAGATCACCTCCTCGCTGTCGGTGCCCGTCGTGATTCCGGATCGCAAGCTCTTCTGGGACTGGGGTCTCCAGATGAACTACGCCTTGCCGAATCAGCCCGCGTCCTTCTACGCAGCCACCATTTGGCCGGATGAGTTCTCACGGCGGGGTAAGCGGCATTTAAGAAATGAAACGGCCAAGTACTTGCCAGGAAGAGGAAGAGGAGGAGGGTCCACTATGCACCCGAGTGACTTTACGGCTGGAGAGCTGTACGAGAGTCTGGAGAGCATGCTCACACGGTACGGATTCGATGAGTCCTGCTTGCTGCGCAGTGTCTGCGAACTGGCGAAGCATCCCTTTAAGGATACTGAGAACAACATGCTCACCGCCCTGCTGACCTTTACCCTGACGTAAGACTATAGGAAATACCATGACTCCATTGAAATATAATGGATTATTGTGATTTTGTTCCTTATTAATCTATTATCACATTCCAGACCATCTTTGCATGAAGCCTTCGCCCCTGGAGAAACCATATACCGCGAGGTCTACGAGCAGGCCGAACAACACGGATTCCTCGGAGGGGATTGCTCCCGCCTTTATGCCAATTGCCCCCTGGACTTCCTCAGCGGCATCAGCAGTCTTTTGAGCTAGCACTACTCCCGATTATTCAATCTTTTAGAAAAACTGCAGAAGTGCTCTGGAAATTAATGTTTGAGAGAATGCTGAATGCTTTGAGTCCAATGACGACTTCATCTTGCCCAAAAATTAATACATACAAGTATAAACACAAACATTTGACTACAAACGTATTTATTTCATCTAACCAGTCGGGTGACCAAGTTTATGATGTCTGTTTCACAGCTGGGATAAGATATGTGGCATTGGCCTCCCAGGAAGCCAATCTGCTCTGCTCGCTCGTAGCGGTCACGATGGAACTGCTCGTCCTCGGCGAAGCCTTCATGTTGGGAGGGTCTAAAAATGTAGCCATTAAAGGTTTATATCAGCAAAATAAATTTTAGAAATTTTTAATATAGTGAGTTTCCACTTACGTAAGCAGGAATGTGATGACTTGGGTCACCATTCCATAGAAATGATCCTTGGCGAAGGGATGCAGGGCCAGCTCGCACACACTGCGCAGCAGACAACTCCTGTGGAAGCCATAGGTCTCCAACATGTGCTCCAGACCCAAGTACAACTGACCGGCAGTAAAGTCGCCCGGATGCATGCCCTCCTCCAGCTCCAACTGCTGCTGCAGCTGCTGCTGTCCCGCATCCAGCTGACGTTTCTGCCTTCGCGACAGCTCATCCGCCCAGATGGTGGCATTGTAGAAGGCGGAAACCGTGGCCGGCAGGTTGTAGTTCATCTGGAAGCCCATGTCCACGAAAACCTTGGTGCGGGTGGGCAGGTCGAGGGGTATCGAGACCGACGAGGTCAGCTGCAGCACCGTGGAGGCCGGATAGAGCAATAGCCCCCGGATAGGGACAATCAGGCTGACCAGCAGCAGCAGAGGCAACACAGCAACGCGGCCGAGATCTCCTCCGATCTGGTTGTTTGGGCAATGCATGGCGATGTGATCCATTTGGGAATCAAGCAGCGAGCCACCCGAAATCTGGCTCTCGCCATTGTCTATTTGGGGATTAATTAAGGCAGGCTCTAAATGAGCGGATCAACGACCAGAGCCCGATGCGTGAGCAGCAATTAGAACGGAAACTGGAGCGCATGCTTCTCCATCATCCAGATTCGTTGCCGAAGCGTGATCTGGCCAATCAAGAAGTGACTCTGTTCTGCTCTTGGAAAAGATTTCAATCCATATTCAGTAGAAGAAACTATGCACTGAGAGAAACACAAGAATTCAGAGAAGGGAATAGAGCTAAAATTATTTGTAGATAAATTATATCCTTTGCTCTAAGCCCTCGCACTGATTAATAATAGTTAATAGCAGAAAAAATTTATATATTTAAATTTGTTATATATTTAATATTTTTCAAATTAAATAAAAATACTTTCTCTGTACCTTTTCCCAACTCAATAAACGTAAATTTCTTAGGCAAACAAATATTGCGTTGGTTGTCTTTCGTGGCTTCGATCCGAGTTTAAACAAAGCCGGATTAGTTAGCATTGCAACCGAAAACAAACAAGATGGTCCAGAGGGTTCTTAGCTGGCTTTTGCTCCTCCTAACGGCGCTCTCCACCATCGTTCTGGTGGCGAGTCACACCAGATCCATCTACAGTCCAGATGGAAATGTTAACAGCACTCATCTTGGCCATAGTGACACTTCATTGAGCCGCTCCAAGCGAGTGGCCATCTACAATGGCCAAGGCATTGTCAAGGTGGGATCTGTAACTTGATTATTTAAGGAGCATTTCCCTTAACCCTATTTCCATTTAGCTTGTACCGAGCTTGGCGTATCCTGTGAAGCAGACCGACAAGGAGCAGTCCTTCTGGTGGTTCTTCAACTTGCAGGGCCAGTGGATTCCCACCACCATTCCCATCTACTGGTGGAGCTTCTGGAACACCACCGCCTTTGTGTCCACCGCTCGCGAGTGGCGCAAGGACATGCAGTTGAAGTTTAAACACGACGAGGCCCGATCCTGGGTCTACACTGCCATCGAAATGGGCATGGAACAGTGAGTAATCCAAGTTTATTTTATACCAGTTTTAAATCCCCTTTTCTTATATTTAGGCTAGATGGCGAGTACGGAGCAACCTGCCTGCTGCGGAGCATCTGCGAGATCTCCCAGAAGCCCTTCCAAAGCAGCAACATCTTCAGCGAGATTGTGAACGCGGTGCTGGTGTAAGTGCAGGTTTTATTCGTGATCAGATGGAACAGAATTAACTCGACAATTCTTTGATAATTAAGGCCGAGCCTGGACAACGTGGCTGCGAAGTATCTGCACGCCCGTGACGCTGGACGAGGAGGAGCGGACTGCGAACGAACCTACAGCGACTGCAATCCGTTGCTGTGGATTCTCGTCACCAACATGGCCAAGAATCCCTTCTGATGCTCCCAGATGCCAGTAATTTTTAAGTACTCAGGGAATTATTTTATTTTTCGGCGACAATTAAAATCGTAAATGCTTCAAATGCTGGGTCGCGCTCTCAGGTCACTCACTTCTTTCGCATGGCCATCCGCCGGAAGTACGCCCAGACCTCGCAAAGGCTCGGCTTCACCAGGCAGAGGCACTCTGTCTTTGGCAGGGGGCCTGGTTTGTCGCGTCGGCACTCCGAGAAAGAGGGGTACGGGGTCAGAGGTTTCACGCAGGGCACGGGGCCACGGGCGCTCTTGCACGAGGGCGGACGACGGCCGTCGCGGTGACAACGCCGGGCGAGACGGGGACAGTCCTCGTCCTTCTTGTCGGGACAGGGCTGAGGGCAGGCTGTCGAGGGCTTGGCGGACGGCTTTCGCCGCTTGACCGGCGCTGGCTTGGCCTTGGCGAAGCAGCAGATCTTCTTCGGCTTGATCTGGATGGGCGGGCAGGCCACCCAGGTCTGCCAGTACTTGCGCTTGGCCTTGTCCGACTCCACGTAGTAGATGTCGTCGAAGCGGGGGTTGAACGGGCAATGAGTGTCCTCCGGGTCGCAGAACGGGTTGAGCCACATGGACTCGGTCTTGGCCACCTTGGCCTTCTTCTTCTTGGGCGCCATCATCTCTGGCTTGCCGCAGGGGAACTTTGTGATGTGCTTGGGGCACCGGTTCTTACCCTTGCCCTTCTCGCAGCCTGCCGCCATGCCGCGGACGCAGGCGCGGAGCAGGCGCGGAGACCGGAGGAGTACGCGGGCCGCATTCAGATTCAGTACCATTCTGGGGGCTGTAAAAATTTGTCGTTACGCCGAAAAAAGTCGAACAAAAATTTTGGGCCGAAAAACTTGATTTGAATTTTGGTTTATGGGATCAACTGGATGTGAGAGACCTATCCAGCTCCGAAGCAGAACGAGTACTGAATGTTTCCGACTACCCCCAGAGCAACCAAAATGACACAAGACGACAGTTTGTTCCACAGTTTACTATGTTCACATTTTCCGGGCACTCGGCGTGAGGAAATCCAGCACGTTGTAGGGGCAACTAGGGGAGTAGAATCGAGCGCAGTCCTGGACATCCATGCGGTGCCTGTACTTTTCGTCGGCTACCTCCTCGGGCACTCTGGAAAAGGATTACGTTGAGAGGGTCTTATATCTCGGAATGAGCTTTACTTACGCTAAAACTATACGCATTAGATCCTCCATTAGGAAGCCCTGATCATGGCCTGAGTTTAGCCTGGCTCGAAGCTCGCACATGGCTCTTTTGATGCAGGATCTAAGGTCCAACTGGAAACTGCATGAAGAATGTGTTAATAACGTTAAAATCCCTTTCCAGAATATATACAGTACACTCTTCCCATGGCCTCGAACTGATCGAATATTTCCCGGCGCTCCCTATAACCACGGTTTAACTTCCAGCTGGGAACTTCAGCCCACGATTCGTAGACCTCTTCTTTGGGTTGATATCCATTCTTACGATGGGCAGGCGTTGATAAGTACCAGGGAGTTTGGTAAAAGGAATCTCTATTGAAGGTGGGACTGAACCATTAAAGTTGGAATAAGTTTCCTTAACAAGGATTAATATGTAAGCTCACCTGACATAAGGAGTAGTCTTGTAGTTACCCCAGTAGTTGGGTTTGGGTTGGTAATACGAATCCCTGTTTATAAATTAATATTTACTAAGTAATTGCATGTACTATTAGTGTTAAATATAACTTACCTTCCATTAGGAGTTGTCTTGTATGGTCCCCAGTAGTTTCCTTGGCTTTGGTAATACGAATCCCTATTAAAATAATCAAGAATTAAGAGCTCAAAGTAACGGTACTTAATAATTTACCTGGCATACGGGGCTATTTGGTAAGGTCTTCGGTAGTAAGACCAATCCCATCGGCGTTTCGGAGTGGGCTTCGGTCTGAGCCTCTTCAGGATTTTGGGCTGCCAACCCTCAACGGTGTCGGGCAACGGAACGTACATATCAAACTCCAGACTATACTGAAGCCCACTGGGTCGGCCTCCCACAATGATTTTGGTCAGGGCGGCCGTCAGCAAGACAGAAGCCTTGTCCGGAAAGACTAAGCCCCGCACCCGTCGCGAGAGTAAGCGGTTCTCCTGGGCACCCGTTCTCTCTGCCAGATGTGTGCGGTTTCCCTGCACCGCTGAGTTGGCTCCGAACCAAAGAAGTACCAAGATAGTGGACCTCATGCCGTCGCTCCAAGAACTGAACTGATCGGAGTGCCAGGTACTAGACGCACAAAATTAACGCCCGACGGGTTAAGTGCGCTAATTGAGGCAGGTGTCTTGTAAGATGAGGCGATCAAGTAGGCCTTGAGTCGCTCCAAACTTACATGTCAGACGCAATCTAATAGAGCAGATTCAGTTGATCAGAAGCCGAGCCAGGCTACGTTTAGGCATTTCAATCGAGCTGTATTCTCGCCTTCCTAATTTACCTACTTTTTAAACATAAAGCATAATGGTGAACATACAGGGTGGCACCCGGATGATGGTAAACCGCTGCATGGAGCTACTCCGAGCCCGCATCGAGTGTGCTCAGACGCGGCACATCGCCAGGCGTTATCAACGCCCAAGGGCTCCAATGCGCAGCCAGTACCAGCCCGAGGACCAGGCGGTCAGGGAGCGGGAGAAGGAAGATAGCTACCACAAGAACAAGCGGCTCTCCATGTGGGAGCAGGACGATGGCTACGGCGGACGGTATTCGGGGCTAGAAGACCAGATGCGCTTGGATGCCGAGCAGTATCGTCACCAAGACTTGGAGGAACGCAAATACGACTGCACCTGGAACGACTTCCCAGAGAGTGAGGTGGAACGCAAGCAGGACGGCCCCTTCATGCCGCAAGTTGTGGAGGAGGCTCCACGTCGTCGGCGGTCTCAGGTAATTTCTTTACATTTTAGGGAACTTTATAAGCATAAATTGATTCCATTCGAAGAAAATGTAAGCAATTATCCTATTGGAAAATACCTAAAACCTATTTCTATTATTTTACCTTTTGGAAAATAAATAAAACCTATTTCTATTATTTTACAGGAGGAACGTCCGAATACGGCCAGGCCATGGGACGAGGAGGCCCAGGCCTTCATCAGCCAGTGGGACAATAACGCTGCCATGATTAATCGCAACAAGTATATGCGCTCCACCGACGCCTCCACAGCCCCAGTGATGAATGACCAGATGGAAAATGTCATGCGCCTGCGAAAGCGTCAGTTCTTTTACTAGTCCCAACTCCTTTTGACCAAGTTCGAGTCCATGACCGGACCGGTGGCCGTACAAATTGACAAGTTCACAAGGCATGCGATTTTAATACTTCAAAATTTGGAAGAGTAACATACCAAGTGTATCTGTAACCCAGACGTGTTAACAAAAATTGTAATAAAATAATCAAAATTTTAAGTTTGCCTTCATGGCTATGGCTTTATGGAGGTGTGGAAGAGCTTGTCTCCTTCTAGGGGGCACCTTGGTGCGAGGAATGGCGACCCGGAAGAAGGGACCTTGGAATGTACCCAATACTCCCATCAGGACAGCCAGGGATTTCGACTACTTCCAGACGCTGAAGCGAAAGTCCACGGAAAATCAGACAAATTATCGTCGTCGTGAACCGATTCAGCGAGATCGAAAGGAAATGCAGAGGAAGATACTAAAGATCATAAAGAGGAAGACAAAGGGGAAGTCTACCTAGAAGGAGGAATTACAAAATTCGGGCAGTCCATTTTTTAAAATTAACATTGACATTTAAACAAAAAATTGTAATTTCCTTACCAATTTGGGAAATATATTTTACTTGCTTAAATTTTTTAAGCATTAACGGAATCTTAACGAATTTGTGCAAATTTCCAGTGTGACCAAGCATTTAACTTCGCTGGTATATGTTTGCAGTCCAGCTACAGTCACTCTACTTTAATTGTTTTGTTTATTTCTTCGGCGGTTCGATTTTTAATTGATTTTGCGGCATGGCGCTGCTCAGAAACGGGACAAACAGCTTTTGGGGCAGCTTCCGACGCTTCGCCAGTAGTGGTTGCACCATCTACAGCTTGAGTTCCGGTCATGTCAAGTGCGGCGTTTCCGTGATTCGCGTCTCCGGTCCGGAGACAAAGAAGGCGCTCCGAGCCATTGTTGCCAATAAAGAGTACGAGCCAAAGGCAAGTTAATTAAAACAATTATTTATGATATCCGGCTGGCAAAGATAACGAGAAAGGCTTCTGGAGCATAGTCGCGGGGTCGTATACCCTTCGAGGCATTTTATTTATAGTTTATAGTTTATGTTTATTTTTTAGCCCAGCGCTGCAAGTTTACACTTATTATTATTGCGCTAGTCACTTTTTAGTCACAATTTAGTTTACACAAGAAATATGAGAGGACAATTGTTCTTACAATTGCAGTCTATATTTTTGAAAAAGAAACCTTATTTTACCTTTTTATTATATTATTCTGAAATTGTATCCTAAAATATTGTTTCTAGTGCAAAATATCGAGTTCCTATGGCATACTAAAACTATATTACAATAATGGCACTTTGCCAAGGTCTTACTCAAATCTCGTATAAAATAATAACAAAGAAAACTCAAATATTTTGTTTTGCTGATCAGAAATATATAACTAGCAGATTCAAAAGCTCTCCATCTCGAGATATAACATTTTATAGCAAAATTAAATATAATTACTAACAACTAAGCGGCACCAAATTATAAGAAGTCGCTAATTGATGCTAAACTAAATACTGAGCGTGTGCGACATAAATCTAATATATGGGTCACATTGAGCACAATAATCTGTATAATAATATGTTATTAATTATATAATAATTAACCTTTCTATAGGCCCGACAGGCGTACCTGAAATCCTTTTTCCATCCTGCCAGCAAGGAGATGATTGACCGCGGTCTCCTGCTCTGGTTTCCGGGACCAGCTTCTTTTACTGGTGAGGATTCCTGCGAGTTCCAGGTGCACGGTTCTCTGGCAGTCATTGCGGCCATGCTGGATGCCCTGGGCAAGGTAGATGGTCTGAGGCCAGCGCAGCCAGGAGAGTTTACAAAAAGGGCGTTTTTTGGGGGTAAGCTGGATTTGACGGAGGTGGAGGGACTGGCGGATCTCATCCATGCCGAAACGGAGGCCCAAAGGAAACAAGTGAGTACGAAAAAGGAATCCTTGATGTAAGTTGGGCCATTTATAATATAAAACGTCTCCCTTCTAGGCCTTGCTGCAGAGCACCGGAGCTCTGGCCCGCCTGTACGACAACTGGCGCAGAAGACTCATCCGCTGTGCCGCCCACCTGGAGGCCTATATTGACTTTGCCGAGGATGAGCAGATCGAGGGCGGCGTCATCCTGCAACTCACCAAAGAACTGAAATCGGTGAGGCGCGAAATAGTGGAGCACCTTAGTGACCAGCGGCAGGGCGAGCTCTTGCGCGACGGAGTCCGCACCGTGATCATCGGAGCTCCCAATGTGGGCAAGAGCAGTCTGCTCAACCTACTCTGCCAGCGATCCATCTCTATAGTGACGGATCAGGCGGGCACAACCAGGGATATTATAGAAACAATGCACAATTTCGGAGGATACCCCGTCGTATTCTCAGATACAGCGGGACTGCGACGAGATACTACGGATAGCATAGAGCAGGAGGGAATGCAGAGGGCCAAGGCGTGTCTGGCCCAATCGGATTTGATACTGCTCCTAGCGGATGCCAAGAGTGTTACACAGCTGGCACACAATGACTCTGTTCCAGAGTTTGTGGATAGTTATCTCAACGAGTTAGATATCCCTTTGGACTTGTGCAGTGGCAAGCGCCTTCAGCTGGTGGCCAACAAGACGGACACCCTGTCGGAGGAGGAGTACCAGCAGCTGGACAAGCTCTCCAATGTTTTACCCATATCATGCCATAAACCCGATAAAATGCCCGTGTTTCTGGGCGCTCTGGAAAAGCAGCTGCAGGAACTGTGCGGCGAGCCCCGGGCGGAGAATCCGCGCATCACAAACACACGCTACCGGCAGCAACTGGAGCGCTGCATCCAGCACATCGACATTTTTCTGCGAGATTACAGACCCGATGTTTACCCGGACTTGGCTATTGCGGCCGCCAAGCTGCGCAACTCGGTGCGCTGCATCGAACGCATCACCGGGCATGTCAGCTGCGAAGATATACTCGACGTCGTGTTCAAAGATTTCTGCATTGGAAAGTGACTTGATAATAATAGTTTTTAGTTGCTAGGCTCAAAGTTTGTAAAGTACTACTGCCCGTTGAGTATTTAATAAATGAGAACTTTTAACTCTTTGTGTTTTTTAGGAGGTTTGAATGGTATAAATATGTAATGAGGATCATATATATTATAGAGGTATATTATCTCATTTAATTTATTCTAGAACCCATTATTCTTTTTATTTACTTAATATATTTCTTGTAAACTTAAATTTTAAAATTTAAAATTATTGGCTTCTTTGAACTTGTTTGAAAACCCGTTAACTTTGGTGTGCCTTTGCGTTAGGTGATTACCTTAAAGTTCTCATGAGTCAGCTGGTCACACTGTCAGTTATTGTTTACGTGTTTTCCTAGGTGGCTTCTGCCTTTGTTTTTAGAGAAAAATGTCATCCTGGATTACAGGACTGGCGGACAAGGCCGAAAACATTTTGAACAAGATCGACCAAAATGCAGCCACGGCGCTCCACACAGACAATCCGACTGGAGCAGCGGATCCCATGCGCAGAAGCATGACTAGCAGCACACAGTCCCTGTCCATGTCGCTGAAGTCCACTCTGTCGCCAGCGAAGCGTTCGGGTGCCAACAGCACGTCGAGTGTCAAGAGCGAGGGAAGCGGTTCTGTGGTCACCAAGGAGATGCGCCAGAAGATGACCACATCGACCAGTTCCACCAATAATCCAGAGATCTCCGGCAACTCCATGGACACCCACGAACTGGCTGCCTTCAAGATTGCTCTGAACGAGATTACAGCCGAGAGGGATGAGCTGCGACTCCGTTTGAATGAACTGAACCATGACAGCGAGAATTTCGCACTGCAGCAGCGGAGCCAGGAGCTGGAGACTCTGGCCCAAACCCTCTCCGAGGAGAGGGACAAGGCAGTGCATGACCTAAACGAGGCGCAGACCGCTCACATGGCCTACGTGCACTCCATTTCCGAGCTGGAGACGAATCTGGCCAAACTGCAGCAGGAGTACATGAGTGCCGCCCACAAGCTGCAGATGCAGACGAAGGAAACGGAGCAGCAGCGCCAGGAGCTGCAGGAGTACCGCACCAAGGCCCAGCGTGCCTTGCAGGCCAAGGATGCCCTCATTGCGGAGCTCAAAGCCAACCCAGTGGATGGCGATGTCGATCCAAGCCTGGTGGCCAAGGACAGCGAGACGCGATTCCTTCAAATCGAACACGAATCCCTAAAACAGGAGCTAGAGCAGGCCAACGAGGAGCTGCAGAAGGCTCGGCTACAGCTGGAGGATCACCTGTCGCAGGAGAGACAGCGCCATGTGGAGCTAGGCTCGGCACGCCAGCGAGAGGAGACATTGGCCAGGGAGCTTCGCCAATCCAGAGAGCACAGTGTGTCCACCGAGTCGGAGCAGCGCATGCTCACCCAGGAACTCGCCTCACTCCGCCAGCAGCTCAGCAACCAAATGGCATCGGCCGCTACCCGTCTCCAGGAGAAGGAGCAACACCTGCAGCAGATGCGCCAGCGCCTCAGCGAGGATGCCAATAGCGGAGCCAAAAACGACTACGAGACGCGGCTAAAGGCGCTCACCCAATCCCTGGTCGAGCGGCAGGGTCTCCTGGAGCGCGTCACCTCGGAGAGGAATGCCCTGCGTCTGCAGCACGAGAAGATCCAGACGCAGCTGCAGCAGAACATGCATTTGGTTCAGATCGAGAGCCAGCGGGGTGGCGCCCGCAATCCCATGCTGTCCAACAGCACGGATGATGGTGAGTGCGATTAAAGGGTTAATATTATTTAGTAAAGTGAAATTAATTAATAAATAAACCCCAGCCAAAGCCCAGTTCCCGCTGCTCATGCACCCGAGTCCCTTCGACAACCGTGTGGCCCGTCGCTTCAAGCGCGCCCTGCGCCAGGCCGACTCCATGGGCATCCGGGTGGGCGCCTTCCTGCGACGCTATCCCATGATGCGGGTCTCTGTGATCGTCTACGTGGCCCTCCTACATCTCTGGGTCATGTTTGTCCTGCTCTCCACGACGCCTAACTAAGCGAAGCGAATCGAATAGTTTCTAGTTAATTGAGCAATTTGTTTTATTTCTTTAAATATTGTATTTAAATACTTTAAATTGGATATCTAGGAGTACGAGTACGAGTATAATGTGTGTGTGTGTGTGTCATGTTTGTGGTTATATATCGTTAGTACACTCGCTCTAAATTCAATATTCAATAAACATCAACTATGTACAGAAATTGCAATTGGTTTAACGCTAAAAACATTAAGCAAACAAATAACAAGACCGAAGATAATTCGCGCTAGGTTAGGAAGTTAGAACCAGGGTGACCGTTTATGGTATTTTTTACAATGTACAAAACGGTCTCGCTTTCCATAAATAAAGTTAAATTTTAAATAAAATAATGCGTTTATGGACAGCGAGACCGTTTTTTACATTGTAAAAAATACCATAAACGGTCACGCTGGTTAGAACGTTGTCGTCACAGGTCAGATATTGCATAAAGAATCCAGAGAATCCTAGAGAGACGTTAAGTTAAACGTTAAGTAAACGTGGGTCCGA
Organism: Drosophila tani; assembly: GCA_008042535.1. Classification (NCBI taxonomy): domain Eukaryota; kingdom Metazoa; phylum Arthropoda; class Insecta; order Diptera; family Drosophilidae; genus Drosophila; species Drosophila tani. The sequence continues at coordinate 38,266 of VNJO01010087.1, read as the reverse complement.
CTGGGGGCTAATCGGAAGAATATAGAGAGTAGAGACTCTTGGGACGATTCGCGTAAAACAGGCGCTATATGCCCCGCAAGCTCTTGTATCAGTCATCGGCATGGTAGCTCACATAGACGGCATCGCCCCCGAGGCTGATCAGGCACTGGCCCTGCCAAGGCAATACATTATAAAAGATAAATATAGATAGAAGATAGAAACTTACCTGATTCTTGTGCTGATTATCAAACAGCATGAGTTCTGTGATGTAGAAGGAGACCATGGCATTGCCTCCTAAAGAGGCAATGTGGGCCCTTACCACGGCCAGCAGTTCGGTGATGAAGCCATGGACAAAGCCGCTAATGCCGCCATACTCCCGGATCGAGGTGCTCTCCCGAATGAAGAAGAAGTTCAGGTTGCCTAGGTATTTATCAATGCGACCGCCAGGTATGAAGCTTAGCGGAGTCAAGTCCACGCCATAGCGATCTCTCAAAGGAAACTGGAAAATAATAAAGATTGATGTTATATTAGGAACTTTTCCTTGCAAATCCTTGGCTTACATATCGATTTCTTGGCACCGGTCCCATGCTCAGCGTCTTAACTCCAGTGGAAGGCAAGCCAGAGGCCAAGTTGCTCAGACGCGATGGCGAGGTCTTGCGCATCTTAAACGAACTCATGCCAAACGGCGGTATGGCTGTGCTAGTGGGCGTGGGTGTGTCCACCATCTGGTCCTCGTCCAGCGGGAAAATGTAATCCTCCTCCTGCAGCATGCGTTTGCCATTCAGTTCAGGCTGCGACTGGGTGGCATGCACCGTGGCCTCGTGGAAGCCGTTTTGCTGCTGCTGCTGTGGCGGCGGCGGCTGCTGCTGTTGCATAAGTCTTCCGCGTCCACGGTACTTTACCTTGCTGCCATCGCTCAGGCCCATGGCCATGCCAGTCACAAGCAGTTGGATTTGATCCTTGGGGATAAAAATTAGGGTTTGAATTGGGGTTTCTCTTTATATTTACCGTCTCGGGCAGATCCAGGCGGAAGCGCAGATCGCAGATGGCACAGGGTATCATGGTGCGCAGCTTAAAGTAAATGGTCTGCAGCAGCCTGTGAAGAATAATAATTAAATTAAATATATTCAGATATAGACCAAGGCAAAACCCACCTCTGAAAGTGCTTGGGAAACCCATTGACACTCTGTCCCACCTCGAGGCGCGCTCGCCACACCTGGGTGAACATCTGAAGATTCTTCACGGTGTCCATTTCCAGCATGCCCGGCACCTGCTGTGTGTTGACCACATGGAAGCCCTCCGGCGGATACGGCTCCATCAGCAGCGATATAATCTCCAGGTCCTCGATATCGTCCACCTCCAGGACACACAGCTCCTTGTTGCCGCAGTTTAGATCAATCTCGTTCATCTCCTCCTCATCCGAGTCATCGGTGTCCGATTGCTTGTCAGCCGAGGAGCCGGCGGCGGGCACTGCTCCCGCCGCATCGGGGTCCAGGCTCTTGAGCTGATAGATCTCCTGGTTGCGCTCGAACGTCTCCTGCAGCTTCTTCTGCAACTCGTTCAGCTTTTGCTTGTCGGTCCACGAGTTGCCGGCCACGATCTTGGGGACCTGCGGCACCGGCAGGGCCGTGAGGAACAGAGCCGTTCCCGTGGCTATCAGCGCTATCATGCGCTCCCCAATGGCCACCTGGGTGCGCAGTCCAAAGATGGCATTCATACCCTTCGCCTTCAGCTTGTTGATCAGCACCCGATGCAGTTCGTACTCCAGGAAGGGCAGGCCATCCGATATCTCCTTGGCGTTCAGCTCCGCTCGCAGATCCCTCTTGGCGCGCACCACCTGGGCCTGCATGAAGCAGCCCCGACCGGTGACCTGCATGAACTCCGGCACCTCCAGCGTGGCCAAAAGTACGTCCGGCACGCGTCCCTTGCGACACACGGCACACTTCTTCATCTTCACGTTGAAGGGAACGGAGCTCAGGTTGTAGGGGATGTGACAGATGGCACAGGCATTCCTTGGTCCATTGAGGGGAGGGAGGGGATAACGCTTACCGCCCGTCGAACTGGTCCCTGTGCCCAGGGATCCACTGTCCTTGCCAGTGCCCGCCTCTCCGGTGCTGCTGCCATTTCCCTCGCGCTCCTCCACGGAGTTAGACATGGCCGCCACGCTGGCAGCTGCCTTGGACATGGTAAAGATGTCGGTCTGGGACACAGATCTATTGAAGACCATATTGATCACAGCCGCCGTTCCAGTGGCAGACAAGACGCAAACGTCGTCGCTGTATAAATGATATAGGATTACGTAGATATTAAGGTTCTATCAACCGAAAAGAAAATTGAAATTGTAGACTTTAAGCCAGCCTAAAGCCTAAGTAGCTATGGCTGCCCACCCCTGTTGCTTTAGTTTTAACTTTAAGTAAGCAGTATGTAAATAAATAAATAAATAAGGTTCTATCAGATTCCTTACGATATGGTTGTGGCCTCCGCGTAGCCCAGCACAACATTGCAGCTCAGGGAACGGGCGTGGGAGCGGATCTCCATGCGCAGCTCCGTCCACCAGCTGTCGCGCACCTCCGGCTCATCCGGATTGGGCACTCGCTCCAGCAGCTTTACGGAGCGCGCTGCCACAGTGGCGCCCAGATGGAGTATGAAGCCAGTGGGGTACTTGGTCATGGTCAAAAACGGATACTCCAACATGTCCAGGCTGTCGGTGGCTGTGCCAGGCTTAGCTCCAACCGTTGGCTGCGTTAGACGCATCATGGCCGTGGCGGCCACCAGACGCTCGCTGGCCACACAAATAGAGTTTCCTGGGAAGTAACAGGATAAACATTGGAGTTAAATATTTAATTATTTATTTATTGTATTTGATCACAAGGGTCTTACACATAATGAGAACATTAATATTTACAGGCCTGTGTGGAATGTATGAGAGTCTTGAGTCTTGCAACCGCACATAGAGGGAGGACAGGGAGTTTTCCTCTTGAGGTTCTTGAATTTTTGTATATTTATGTAAGCAGAGTTACTAGCTCCGCTCGATTTTAAGTTCTAAAGTAAAATATGATGAAAGATTACAGGATTTCCTTTTAGTTTTCGGCTTTTTTCCGCGTCTTTCTCCGAATGTCGCCCTGCTGTTACCTCTATGTTGCTCTCCTGTCTCTCTGCTGTTGTTTCCGTCTACTTCTGCTGATCCTCTGCTGTTATCCTGCTCTTATTCTCCTGCTGTACTGCTAATGTTCTGCTGTTGCTCTGCTCTCTTTTTATGCTCTGCTGCTACTCTACTGTAGTATGTACATATGTATATATTCTGCTGTTACACTGCTGTTACACTGCTGTTACTCTGCCTTTCTCCTACAGAGTCTTAACCCTCTAATACCCAAGAGTGTACTTTTATAACATCTATACTATCTCAAAAACGAGAAGCTTTTAAATCATTTGAATTATCATTTGAATTATAGTTGTCCGTTGACAAATGACAAATAGTAATTGTAATATTTCAAAGGATTGAAAAGCTTCTCGTTTTTTAAATAATACAGATTTTAAAATAAATTCCTTGAGGCACCTTGAACTTAGAGGGACTTAGAGGGTTCAATCTGATATTCCGTTATTCTCAAAGTAAATACATGGATATTCGCTGTCAAAATGCCAATATGAGAGAGTATTGAGTTAGTTTGACTCAATCTGTGGTTACCAGTCATGAAAACATAATACAAACCATAATGTTAAATAAAAAATAAGGTCTCCATTAATTGTATTTAAACTTAAAAGCCCGCAACACAGTGTGGAATGAATAAGACATAAACCATTAATACCCTGTATCTAGGCTCATTATCAAGAGACCTATGTAATGATAGTGTAGGTATAACCAAAGACCAATATAATCACTAAGATGCCGAACGGCCATACATTTGATTGGCAATATGCAAGCCACTTTTCAGCTGCTGACGAATATGCCGCTCTCTCCGCTCGCTCAACGTTGAGAACGAGTGCATCTTGAAGATTCTACTGTCTTTGGTATAACATTTAGGTAAAACTCAGATCGGATAAGGCATACGTAAGATAAAGAGTGGGAAAGTCTGTGGAAAAGAGACTCCCGCCAAAAAAAAGAAAAGTGAATAGAGAGGAAGGCACACGCACAGATAAACAGAGAGAGAGGTACATCGAGAAAGGACATCGAGTTTAGGCGGCAGCATCTACTTACGCTTCCGGTTGAATGAAAAGGCTACGCCTGATGGCGAGATGCGAGATGCAGCAGCGGACGCAAAGATAGAACGTTGGAAGAGACGTTTACGGTTACTCAGAGACGAGACGGTGAGATATAGACACACGGTAATATCGGCAACACACACACTAATATGGAGCAGCAGCTGCTTGGAGCCTGGTGCTTCGATGCTTGGATGCTTAAAGCCTAGAGCCTTAGCCTAATATACTTAACTACAGAGGTAAGAGATCAGCCCTGATTCCATTCTCAATCGGAAACTCTTAATCTTTTATTATTAATTTGCTTTAAATATCTTGATACGGAACCAGGGCTGCTATTCTCCTGACACTCCCCCTACATACCTTTGGGCGTTACACTCAGGTCAGAGTCGGAGGAGCGACGGCAAATCTCGCCCACTGTGGTCGGCACCATCGTCGTGGCCGTCGATGTGGTCGATGTGGAGGCACTGTCGGCATTCGTGGCCGCCGAGATGCCGCTCTTGGAGGGACTGGGCGTGAGCTTAAGGCGATTGCTGCCCACCGGAGAGGCAAAGCGTTTTAAGCTGGGACTACTGCCCTCCACCGTGGTGGGTATACTTGATGGTCCTGTGGCTGCTCCTCCTGGCTGTTGCTGCTGTTGGAGTTCAGTGCTGGATCTAGACTCGCGTGGTCGTTGTGGTTGTTGTTGTTGGCGAATGGCGAATGGAGCAAGCAGTGATGACTCATTATTTTGGTTACTATGGTTAGTACTATTAGAGATATATACAGAATGATCTAACTGGGCAAGACTGGGTGGACTGGGGGTGGAGTTATTGTAATCGAAGAAGGTGACTAGCTCGGACCGGGTGGGAGTGGGGGTGGAGGGGCATATGCGCAGCTCGGGCGCCTTCAGCAGCAACGTGTTGGGGGGCACTGGAGGAGCAAGAGATGGAGGTGCAAGAGATTCCGGTGCCACTAGATGATTCAGCGAGGCACTGCGCCCGTAGCTGGGCAGAAAGTTCAACTGCAGCATGGAAGAGGAGCTACTCAGACTAGGTCCTGGCAATTCCTCGCTGCAAGTCGGCAACTCCGGCTGGGAGCTGTAGTACGGCTTGCGTTCCAGCGAGGGCACAAAGGGGTGCTTGGGCTTCTCCTCGAAATCAGTTTCTTTGGGCTTTAGGTGCATCAGCTTCTGCAGGCGTCGCGAGAAGCCCTTCAGGTCCTCGAGCAGATTGTGGTGTCTGGGGCCCAGATCCTGCTGGCTGTTCTCGCAGCTGCGTGTCTCCCCCGGCTTGATCCAGTTGTCCTGCAGGTCCTCCTCCTCCTGGGACTCCTCAACATTGCTGTCGGGCGGCGCTATTTCCAGATCCAACTGCAGAGACTCCTCCTCCGAGTCGTCCGTGGAGTAATTGGAGGAGGCTGGCCGAGTCTTGGCCTGAAACTCATCCACCGGCAAATCGGGCGCCGAACGAGTGTTCTCCTGGTACTCGGACAAGCCGGGCACGGTGAGGAAACTCTTGACAGACACGTGGTGGCCAGGACGCACCCCCGTATCGTTGCTAATCGAACGCACTATGAACGGAGGAGCATTGGACTTGAGGCTGGGCAGGGCAAAGCGCGACTTTCGGCGACGCCTGAAACTCGAGGGAGTGGTGGCTGCTCCTCCTCCTCCTCCTCCTCCTCCGAAGATGCTGCTCAGCGATTGAGTGGCATTCTCCGGTATCTTCGGCTCTATCCGGCGTATTAGCGTGGCATATTTCTGGGTAAACACTTTGCTCGAGGAGAGCGTCAAGCGACGCATTCGATGTCTGAGCTTCTTCTCGCGACTCCGGTCGCCACGCTCGTCCTCCTGCCGAATGAGGTCGTGCATCAGCTCCGCGTCCTCCGTGTCGCTGCTGGCACTCTCCAGGTAAAACAACGTTGCTGCTGCCGCCGCCGCCGCCGCCGCTGAGGCGGACGAAGGCGCCGACGAGCTGGGCTCCCTGTATATATTGAGACGGTATTGGGGCGTGCGGCCGGAGAGCGGCAGGCTCGTGCTGCTCGCTCCCGCGCAGTTGAGGAAGTCTAGATACTTTTGGGCCAGGCTAGTAGGGTGTGGTACGTAAATGTTGTTTATAAACAGAAACACGACACAACAACGAAACAACAACGATTGAACAACGATTGAACGTGCAATACGATACGACAGGGAGCGAAATTAGAGAGATCGAGGGATGATCGAGGGACATCGTCGTAGATATTTCGGTGTGGGGTTGGAGAACGTTCAAGAGAAGAGAGAAAATTGCTTTAAAACATGTTAAATATGGCTTTCTTCTACTAGCACCTACAGTTGATTCTAGGAGTAAAATCAAAGAGTTTCTACACATAAGGGCAGGTAAAATGGAAATACTCTTGCAGGTTTGTTATTCTATAAATTATTGTATACAGAAATCGTAGCTGCATCTTGTAAATAATTATTTATGACCAAGAAGGAAGATCTTAACCGCTGTCTCCAACTTATGTATATAACACTTACAAGAGGTATACATTCTGTGGAACGTCTAAGATGTTCTAAATCAGAGGTGCTCAATCCTATGGCACACGAGCACATTTGTTTTTGTTTCGGCACATAGCATACGGAGCGGCACATGCCATACTTCCCTAGGGCACACGCAAGTTCTTCTTAGCGCAGCGAGGCAAGCCAACAACAATTCCATAGAACTTTTTTTTCTTTTCTTTGTGTAGCTGTCCGCAACAAGCCAAGCCAACAACAATTTCATTGAACTTTTTTTTTCTCCTTATCTCACAATGCAAAGTGTTGTTGTCTTGTTCTCGGCTCTGCACTGACACTTTTTTTTTTGCGTTTCTGATAGAATTTGATTTAAGTTTGATTTTAGTTTATTGTGGACCACCGACGTGTGCATTTCTTTGAATTTCTTTGGCGTGTCGTTAAAATGAGTGATACCTTTCTAGATCAACTGTAAATTTTTAAATGAAATAACCAAATGAAGCAACCAAAATTATTATTTTTCTGAATTGAACTTTTTTTTTTTCTCTCAGTGTTAATTTTGTAGCAATAAAACGGCGTCGATACATGTGTGCGTGTGTATTCTTTTTCTTGTGTAGGTAAGGGCACTGCCGTAAGACGATTTTGAGCACCCCTGTTCTAAATATTTAAAGGTATCTTCTAAATCAGTAATTCCTTGCAAGAGTATTATCATTCACTGAATTATTCGGAAGATATGCGTCATATTAGATACTAAAGTCAGAGTAAACCTCCTCACATTATCTAGAGGGCACTGAATACTCACTCCTCGATCAGGGCTGCATCCGCGCTGTTGGGCTGGCTGCTGCTGGTGTCTTTGATCAGCGTGACAGCTGTACCTACTCCACGGGCCACCACGCCCACATCACCTTCCAGATCGAAGCACTGGGTATAGCCGATGACGGCATTAGCGCCCATGTTTATGGCCTTCAGGCCCATTTTCCGCTGCACCTGGCCGGACAACTTGAGGAAGACCACCTGTCGGGCCTCGTTGGAAGCACGGGGAGTGCGTATCTTGTCTATCCACTGATACTCCGGGTCATCGTTGACCACCAGCTCTTCGACAAAGCCGTGTATGACCTGGGCACGATAGCCAAAGGGAACACACTGGGCTATTGAGATAAATATAGATATTATAAATATTCTTGTAAGCAAATAAGAAAGAATACATACAGTGGAAGAAGGGTATGCCGCAGGAGCTCTGCCGGAACTTGTTGACGTCCGAGAAGAGATCCACCTTGACGATGACATTGATTTCGCCGCGGATGCCGTGCATCGTGTCGAAGACGGGAATCCAGCCGGACAGCACGGTGCCCTTGGCGTGCACCGCCTGACTAGAGCTCTCCAGGCACAGGGGATTCAGGCTGATGTTCACCTTGCCGATGGCATCGTTGGCCGAGTACGTATCATAGTCCATCAATCGGATTTGCAGCGGCTCGTCCTGCAGCTCAGCATCGTCCACCTCGAAGCGAAACCTGGTGAATCATAGTGGTTACTTAATATTAATTCCCTGAAGGATGGTCCATCTCTTACCAATCGGTGTTCCAAGTGGGATTCAAACTCTTGCGGAACACATCCGTCTTGTGGGTCACGGAGGCCAGCTTGATTTCCACGAACGCGTCCGTCGTCTCGCTGCTCTTGTCCATCACCGGCAGGTTGCGCGCCGCCTTGATCTTCACCCCCACCTTGCCTGGCATCCTGTCGCTGTCGCCTGTCCCTTTTCACCAGATTGTTACCACAAAATATCGCCCACAATTGTTCACGTTTTAACTTGTGTTTTCCATTTTCCTCTTAGTTCTCCGGTGTGACCGCAGTCGGAAACTGGCCAAATCCTGTCAGGGGTGATAGAGAGAACCTTCTTGGCTTGATTATCACTGTGGCCGTCCACGTAGTGACGATGATATACACGTTGAATGGGAAATCAGAAAAATCCGTTCAAAAATTATTCAATAAACAAGATTTAGTCGTATTTTTGCAAATGAAAACTTTATCTTCCATGTCGGCTTGTATTTCTATTTAAAATAAACAGCTCGAGCAGAACAACTTGTGTTTTTCCACATTTTAGATTAGCAAAATAAAATAATCTAGTTTTCAAGCATTCATAATTCCTAAACGATTAACGATACAGATTTTATATGTTGTCGAAAAGATTATTTAAATTCTAGTCACTTTGCCCTGACATAATTTATGTAAATAAAATAATTAAAAATTTTAAAATTAAAATGAATTTTCCTTCCTAAAGTATGTGCTTTTAAGTATTGGCTGAAAAAATGTAATCAAGAAATTTAGAGCGTTGTGATTTTAAAACTAATTAAATAGTTTATTTTTTAATAACTATTAATCGTTTTAAAATTTGGTATCAAACCTTTTTAGAGTTAAATGTGCGATCATCACTTTTAACTTAGAATAATAGATAGAATAATAAAAATAATTTCAAACATCAACAATTCAAATATCAATTTGTTTAAAAATAAATCAAAAATAAGCAAATTGGACTTAAAAACAATCTTTTATAATATAAGGTACCTACCTATATACCTATATAGGCTAGCTTCCGGTTGATGCTGGAGAGTTGGGGGTCTAGATTTTTGAGATTTAATTTTAAGGATTTTAGAACCAGTAGCGTTATATTGATAGTTTTTCAAATCCATACCTAAAAAAAAAACGATTTTCCTGGCAAATATAAGTAATTAACTAAACATTTTAAGGTTAGAATTAAAATTTTTTGTAGTAATTTAATTTGTTTGTCAATAAAACCTGTTTTTATTTTACAATTTAAAAACAAATATTTAATGGTTGCTTTAACATAATTATATCCCTGTATATTTTATATAAACATAATTATTTGTTTAGCCAATCAAGCCGGGTGACAACCCTGCTCAAGAATGCGCAGGTCGACAAGTTGGCAGGCCTGCAACAAAAATCAATAGTCGCCGCCATATTTTTTCACTCGACGACGACCAACGCGCTTCGGACACTTAAAAACTATGTTTAGATAAATAAGTTAATTAAGATAAGATATTGTTGAAAGTGCATCGGCTTCCCGGCAGTGCAGTGACCTTAAGACAACCATCGATCCTCTGACGCGAGCATCAAAACTCCCGATTCCCAAAGTCGTCAGTGTCCGGCATCCAAACTCCGCTTCTTCTTCTTCCTACATTCTGCGCCTGCTGCAGTGTGCGTCCGTGTGTGCCCCGTGTGAGATAACAAATTGAGCGTGAGAGAGAGAGGAGCATGGAAGGAGCCCCAGTGTCCTCTTCAATCGGCGGCCCTCGTGGGGGCGGCGGCTTCCGAGGCCGTGGTGGTGGCGCCCCCATGCGGGGCGGCTTCGACCGGGGTCGTGGACGCGGTCGCGGCCACTTTATGGGTGGCATGCGCGGAGGCGGCGGTGGCGGTGGAATGGGTGGCGGACCGCCCATGCAAGGCATGATGTCAGGCGGACCGCCGCGCGGAATGCGCGGTTCCCGTGGAGGAATGGGCTACCAGGGACGCGGTGGTGGTTACCAGCCGCGCGGCGGTGCTCCGATGGGCATGCGTGGCGGACGACCACCGCTGTACTCGCAGCGTGAGTACCCCTTTGTCCTCTACCCCCAGGCTCTCTTTGTAAATCCAGATCCAATCCAATCCAGCTCCGAAACAACACACAGGCGCCGATAACAACAAGACGGTGTCGCCGGTGCCTACCTCCACGGTGAGCGGCGAGCCGGCAGCCGAATCAACCGGCGAAGACGGCACCGACGGAGCATCTACTGCTCCCTCTGGTAATTCCCATGGCGGCAGCTCAGCCCCCGGGGGCAGCAACGGAGGTCCTCCTCCCTATATGGGTCGTGGACGGGGACGCGGTGGTCCCTTCAGTGGACGCGGTCGCGGCGGTGGCGGCTACAATCCGCACATGAACGGCAGCGGTAGCGGCAGTATGTATGGCGGTCCGCATAGCCACCACAGCAACTCGCTGGGCGGCGGCGGCGGTCCGAGCGGAGAGCACGGCTCGATGCCAAGGCGCGGAGCACCGCGCGGCAGGGGCGGCTACAATCAAGGTATGAGTCGGCCACCCTTGCATCACCATCAGGCACATAATCCCAATACACAACTTGCACCGGTACCAGCTCTCAAACGCGGCGCTCCCGGTGGTCCTGGTCCCAAGCGCGGTCGCTATGAGGGCAGTCCCTACGGCCAGCGGCCGATGACACCCAAGTACCACTCCTCCCAGCACATGGGTGGCAGCGGCGGAGGTGGTGGTGGCGGCGGCGGCAGCATGGCCCCGCAATCCTCTTACGGCTCACCGCCAAGCCACCATGCGCCGGCTCAGAGGTAAGACACATTATCATTTCCAGAGGTTTTACATAGTCAGTAGGGTTATGCATATATAAGATATACCATTTTTAACTTATGCAAGTGGAGACTTTGACAGTGTTAATTAAAGTTTTTTATAGGATGTTCAGTAGAGGCCTCTTTGTTCTTTGAATTTGAATTAAAGATAAGCTTGAACCCTACATTTTGTTGAGTTATTTACTAAAGTTCATGCGTCAACATCAAGGTCTTTTTATAAATAGTTATTAGTAATCAAGGACACGGATTTAAACCATATTTTAAGGGAGATCTATAAGAGAAACTCTGGCTCTCTTTAAAACTCTTATTATTGTTGTATTTGCCTGTAGCCACCACAGCTATCAGACTCACGACCAGACCCAGCAAGTGGATCCCTATGCGCAGAGCAGTTACAGCACCCAGACCACCCAGCAGGGATACAATGGCTATGGCCAGAGCGGCAGCGGCAGCTATGCGGCTCACACATCGCAGACAAGTGCTCCGGCCAGCAGCAGCTACGCGGCTCACCATGGCACTGAATACGATCAGAGCCAGTATCAGAACTACAGGTAGGTCTCCATTTCTGTCTCCCCTTGTGCTCGATTCAGCTAAACTGCAAGTTCCACAGCAGTTCGACCGGCTATGCCGCCCAAGACACGAGGTATCAGTCGTACAGCCAGGACTATAGCCAGTACGGCTCGGCTGCCGTGGATTACAATGCCGCTGGGCAGGCGGACTACAGCCAGCATGGTCAGGCGAGCACAGGATACGATGAGCGCGGAAATTATACGGGCTATGGTAGGTGATCGCAACAACCTTTTAGTGGCCGTCATCCGTCAACCGTCAACCGTCATCCGGTGTCTTATTGCAGATTCGCAGGCCTACTCGCAGAACTATTCGAATGCAGCTGCTTATTACTAGACTCCACTCCCAACCCCCCAATGATGGCAGAACGCTGCGCGTGCTCCGATAGGCCAATAAACCAAATAGAAGGGATTAGGGCAGGCATTAAATCGAGTAACAAAGAAGGGATTTATAAATATCTTGCTATATACAACAAACACACACAATACACACACACACACACACCCGGACACTAAGAACATACAATTTTAGTTGTAAGGACATAAAGTTCTCTTTTTCTTAGCATTTAAGACATCTCGTGTTGCTACGTCTTTCTATATATATATAAACCCAAAACCCCCGCAGCCCAAATTAATTTCTTTATTCGTTTTTGTTTCGTCTCCCCACCCCCGCGAGAATTCTGATTGAAAATATTAAAAAATACTTGCATTGCCTGTTGTTTAATGTTTTGTTAGTAGACACAAGCTGAGTTCAATCCAGCCTCTAAAACAATATATTATTATGTGCTCCTTAGTTTCATTTACAATTACAATTTAACTGTGACCAAAGTATGCTTAAATCATATTTTTTATATGACCAAGAACTATGAGTACGAACATGAACGAAACTAAATTTATAAATTTTGTGAATGCTGTCAAATTGTATACAAAAGAATGCAATGTATAGATTTTAGTTGTTAAGCTCAAAAACACACACGTCTTTACAACTGAAAAAAGTTTATGATTTTGCAACATTTTTCTCTATCTCTATTTTTTATTCTTTACCATATTGACGTGAATGACAGAAGCCAGAATTTTTATTTACCTTTTTTGTTTATTTTTTTTTTTCAACAACAACAACTACTTACGTATAGCAACAATTTAAGCAACAACAAAAATTTCGTAATTATGTAACTTATAAAATAAGCTGAGAAAAACAACAAAATAACGAAATACAAAAAAAAATATATATTAGCAAAAGATGCAAAAATCATAACCATTATCAAAGTCAATAAAATAATGTTCAAAAATGTGGGTTAATGCATTAAACTTATTTAAGCGTACATATTATTATTTTAAATATATATTTTGTTTAAACAAAAAGATCAATCAGTACAAATAATTAAGCAATCGAAAATCGAGCACTCAGTGAAGAAAGTATGAAAAAAAAGACTGAACCGAAGAAGCAACAATATCGAAAAAGAACTCATAAAAAGCTAAACAAATGAATGAAACTCAAACAAAAAATATTAAGTTTATTCGAAATGTTACCAAGATAACACAAAAGCTAAGAACAAAAGAAACGCAATGCCATAATCAAAGTGCAAATTTAATACCTGAAGCCAGTACTCAGGTTAAATCATAGAAAAACAAATGTGATGAAAAACGCTTCGAACATACTACGATCTCAACTACTGAGATAGTGTCGCGAATATATTTTTGAGAACTTTGAGCGAACCCATATCAATAATAATTAAATTAGATAAATTTACAAAAAAAAAAACCTATGAAGAAAAGCACTGAAAGTACAAACAAAACAATATCAGTATAAAATTTTACAAAATATTTTGGTAAGTTAAGGTTAAAGCCAGAAATCAAATATATACAAAACCCAAAGAATATGATGAACTCAGCAAAGAAAAATGTATATCCTTTAAACTCGTTTGTCTGCTGTAAATATTAATCCTATACACCTTCAAGTCACTACCTTATAGATCCCTAGTCTGCTGAGTTCTTCATTTAACTAAAATGCGGCCCTCTTGACGCATTTCCCCATATAAATCGTAGCATTTAGTTGTTTTTTACAGGAATGAGAAATCATAATGAGATATCTAAATCAAAAGCACTTAAAGGCTTATCTGAAATCTGAAGGAAACGATCTAAAATGGATTTGTCAATGGTGGTAATCTCAAAACAAACAACAGAGAGAAAAAACAAGTAACAAAAAACAAAAAAAACCAACAATATATATACAAAAAAAAAAAAAAACCAATGAGATTATAAATCTATAAAATATTTTGTTTTATATGTTGCACTTTTTATGTTATTTATATTTTTTGATTTATGTATAAAATGATTTTATTTGTTATAGTTAAGACCAAGTCAAATAATTTGTTCAGGTCCGGCAAGGACCAAGCTAAGAAAATGATAAAAATGATTATTCAAAGAAAAGGCTGATTGATATTTCGAGGAGATTATAAATCTCCATCTACCAAAGAGAGAACGCTTTGAACTGAACTCCCTAAGAAATAATATGTTCCAAATTTATAGAAAAAGTCCCCGAAGGGATGTCCAAACATAGAGAGATGGCAGAAAAAATAATTAAAATTAAAAGAACAAATAAAACCAGAGATAATCGATTTAAAAAATATCAAAACTGATATATGTTTAAGAGATCAGACAAAGGAAATCATTTGTGAATGGTACATACATATTTTAATTTACATGCTTTGGCATTTTATATATATACAAATATAAACATATAGACATGAGCTAACTGCATTATTTCCCGTTTTCGTGTCAAATAATTTGATTTAACTTACTCTATTATTTGTTTAATTCCTTATTGATTTAATAAAAGCATTCAAAATGGCAGCAATTACTTAAACCCAATATGCAATTAAATGGAAACTTTTAATGATTTTTTTCAGCAAAAGAATTGTGAAAATCAAAATATAACCGAATGGAGCGAAATAATCTGCGAACTGTGGAACCCATTAACCCAATTTGTTCTCACAAAATTTGATACCACCTCTGGTTGCCAAAAGCATACAATGGAACTCTAGCGTTTGACGATGTTTCCAAAAACTTACACAAATACACAAGTGCCTAATCATAAATATATAAGAACAAAAATTTAAAAATTTATCAAATATTTATATATTTATATTATGTTAAATTTATAAAGCAATATTTTTTTTAATATGAATAAAATAATCTTAAAAATCTTCAGGGAAATATTTTACAACTTTCAAAGAAAACAACAAAAAAAATTAGACTGTTAAAGGATAGGATTCTAAGTTGTTTATTTCGTTTAAAAGAAGTAAATACCGTGATTTAAAACAACCAGTAAATAATACCAAATTTAATACGCTAGATACTGAAATTTTTTTGAGCTATTTTAAAGAAATTAGTTCTCAGAATCTAGAAGACGCACATGAAAATAAAGTTTTGATGAAAATTGTTATATAAATATGAAAATATTTAAATAAATATTTTTTGTCTTACATATTTAACAAAATTTTAAATTGTTTGAAGTACAATTTTAATATAGGGACATCGGTTTGTTTTATTCTCTTAAAGTCATAAATAGAACTGGAGTACAAAGTGTTTACCATATTCGACAATCAAACTCCCAGGGCTCCCTTAATCTTAATAAAAATGAAGTATAAAATAAAATTGATATTTTCAAACTGATTTAACGTGTTTTATTATAACGAAAGTCTAAAAAACTATCAAGAGAGAGAAATATCTCTAGTGTATAAGATGAATCGTTGCAAGTAAGCAAAAAAAAAAAAATTGTAACCTGTGGAACCCATTAACCCAATTTGTTCTCACAAAATATGATACCACCTCTGGTTATGAAATTTCTTGGTTAGAAACTGAAAAGTAATTATGCTTGTCTTCAGACAAGATCTTAAATTATATGTTAAGAATTAAGCCGACTCGAGGCCATCCAGACTTTTTTTTTCCATTTATTTAAAAATGTTCCCTTATTATTAGAATCCCAAATATAAACCAGTTTCAATTGCATTTTGTCATGCATTCACATATTGAGAGGAAAAGTTTGTCTTTATTTAAAAGATTAACCGAAAATACGGATTTCAAAACATATTTTTAGTTATTTAATATTAGTGCTTCATGCTAGGGAAATATGTGTGAGATATTTTAGCTGCATACGCATAATATGTTTACTATTTGTATAACATTAATAAAGTCCACGAGAAGATAAAATCAAGCAATTAACAAAACAATTTTTAAACTAAAGGTATAAACTTTGTGTAGAGCGTTTCGGGGGTCTTTGAGTATGTACAAATATGTATGTGACTTTTTATAAAGACATTGGACACATCGATTTGCTATTTAATGAACTAGAGAGCTTCCAATTGAGTATAGTTCTGAGTTTCCATTGATTACATTTACATAATTATGCTGAATACTTCAAGAATTGTGTTGTGCTTTGTGTGCTTGTGTGGAACAGAAACGATTTCGCCGCTCGTTGGTCAAGGTCCTGTGTCGTCGTGGTATCGAATTGGGGTTGCGATAGTGTCCTTTCTTGGGTTTCATGGCCTTAACGACGTTTGCCGAAACGCAGGAAGACGTGATCGACATCCGTGCGCTTGTTGTAGTTCTTCAGCAGATCATCAGAGTTGGCCACCAGAGCTGGAATTAAATTGAATATTTATTTTACCAGAAAATAAATTATTATATTTTCCAGCAGAAAAATAAATATAAAATTATCTTTTAATTAAAATCTATGAGATTAACTTCGACTTACCGGAGGCCTCATTGTTAATGTAGGACTTGAGGGCCGAGGACAATTGGTCCGAGTTCTCCAATGCTTGGCACACCTTCCGGATATGTGGGGGCATCTCCTCGACGATGCCAGCCGCGCACAGAGGCGGTGCCTGGGTGGCTGCCTGTGTGTTGGCTACGGCCAGGAGGATGACGGCCAGGCAGCAGGCGACAAAGAACTGTGCGAAGGACATGCTGCAAGTTCGGAAAAATGTGCAGGAAGCACGATTGACATCGTTAGCGGGGTGTTAAGCTTATTGGATTATCGCTAGCTAGCTAAGGTTGCCAGAGCAAGGACGCCATCTGCTCATCCATCCTGGCTGGAGGGCAGCTCTCATTCCCCTCAGCCTAGCAGCCCAGCAAATTTTGATTAAGTGTAATGATCTTAATGCTACGTGCCTGATTGCCTGGCGTTGCCATGGCAAAGTATTATGCATAAATGGAGTTGTCTCCGCTGCAGGCTCGCGGCGGAGTTTCCACTTTGAATTCCATTCAAGCAGGTGGCCCTAATGCCCCCGTAATATGTTTACGCGGAAGGACAATTTGTTTCTATTAGCCGGAGTAGGCAGCGCAATTTGTTTTCCGTCACCTTCCTCCCCTTCCCCTTGATGGCCTTGATACCTATTCTAAGGTAGCACTCATACGCCCCGTGTGCCGACACTGGGATGCAGGTGGAAAGCTGCGCCATATGCATACGTGTTTTGCCTGCATCTATTTAGCTTAAAGGCAAACGAAAGACAACAAGTGGTAGGGGGTGGTGGACAAGGAATATGCGAAAAGGACACGTTCAAAGCATCCAAACTATTGGCGCTTGTTTAGGGCTTAACTAGGATGCACAAACGCATATCAATGGCAGATGTTTTCGTTTTTAATGAACTTACATGTATTACGTAATTGCTTTGCATTGGAAACTGTTGTATTTCAGTAACTTTTTAAATGCGTTAAAGTTTAAAAATCAAGTTCTACAAGATTAATTTGAAACATTTTTTTTAAGCTTAATTTTTTTTAAGCACTTCTGATTAAAACAAAAAATTTAATTGAATGTATTTTGGGCATAAAATAAAACTTTTTGTTATACCAAGTTAATATAATGATTTAAGTTACTTTATATGCTTCAAAGAGTTTTAGTCTAAGGATTTGTAAAGATGTTAAATCCTTAAACATGACAATAGCTTGAAACCTTTAGAAAAAATCAACCAAATTTGTATTTAAAAAAAGTTCCAGTTAAGTTAATAGTACAATATTCTAAAACCAAGGCTTATCAGTTCTTTAAACTTTAAATGCAATGCAAATGTGTTTCCAAAACATTTTATCTTAGCTTAAACATCTCCGAGTTAAGGAAAACGAACTCTAGTATCTATTAAACTTGATATAATCAAATGGGGCTCAAGGATATAACTCCAGAACTGTTTGTTTCATTCACTATCAGATTCCTTTAATTCTATATAACTTTACTTTTCGATATATGTACACTTCAAAATCTAATCAGTCATCATCTTAAAGTATTCACTATTTTTTTTACAACTCAAGACACCAGTACCAACCTGATAGAGGATTTAAGATATGGATGCTTCCACAAAGATATTGATGGATAAACTTGATGGTTTATTTGGGGTTTTGTCACTGGGATTTCAGCTGCTGCTCCGTTTGCTGGACTTGTTGAACGCTGGCACTCGAATGATGTCCTGACCACCCAGGAAATCCGCTTTTATTTACTTTCGCTGAGGACGAACGCAGATGGCACGGCGTCCTCTGATTGGCTGACGGGGAAGGAGCACACAAACACACCGAGATTCGAGTAAACGGGGCGGGGGACCACATGTTGCGCGCTCCTGCTCCTGCTTCTGCCAGGCTGCTTGGTGGGCGTGCTCAAACATCGCTCATACGCCACGGACTCCGACCAGAGCACGATGCGCCGCTCCTTGTGTGCACTTGGCACACACACGGCTACCCACCGAGTTGCCCAATATGTTTATCTATTATATAAGTTTATCAGCTCTTAATTATGTTGTAAAAGTTGCGGCTTTTATGATCAGTGGCCGGCAGCCATCGAGTATTTATAGGTAGTTATACTTAATAATACCTCATCGAACTTTTACGCTCCATCCCACGGATGGCCTGGCTTTAAGCTTCTCCTAGTTTAAAGCCAATGTCCAATGTCCTGGCAACTGCACTTTGCTCCTCGACTGCGTAAGCAGAGTAATCTCCGGTTTATGAGACTGGGATTTGCAGGCGAAACGTTGCAATTAATTTGAATCTGTGCGTGTTTCGCATGCAAAATCCTTGGCCAGGAATTTTCGACTGTGACGTCAGGCGCTCATCTTGGCCATCTCCGAATAGAGCTATAACTATAGCCGTGTCTATGAGCATTTGAGTCGACAGAAAGGGAAATTTTATTGATTTGTTTCTTGGGTCATTAGTGGCTGTAATGGAGTTGGGATGAAGCAATTAGGGAGGAAAGTAAAATAGTTACTTTCTAAAATTTTTTATATGAAAACTTTTGTTTGAACTTTTCCAAATAAAATATATTAAAGCTCAGACACTAAGGACTAAAGACAGAAGCTGAAAACCATATTTTAAGCGCGGTTATATGTATATTAAATAATCTGTGTCTTTAAACATTTTCTAAACATTTAATTAATAATTTTACGTTCATTTAAAGGTAGAAAATATAGTGGGGAGGCTCAGAGTAGCAGCAATCCAATTCCTTCACTTTACAACATGAAAGGAGGGTATTGGGAGGTTCTATAGTCTGACCTATACCGACCTACATCCTTAACAGGCCAAGATTTAATATTTAAAGACCCAAGGAAGTGTAAGGACTTAGCTTATCCCTGATTCTAATTCCTATTCCATTTATAGATAATATAATTTCCTTATAAAAGTCATAGTATCATAGTTCTTCCATTTATATAACAGACACCATATTGCCTGCCAGGTTTCCCCACTTTTCCAGCATCCATTGCTCTGCGGTCCATCCTGTGGTCGTCGTTCACTAATTGGGTTACACTTAGCTGCCATTTGCTGTCATCTTTGATGTCCACAAATCAGGCAAAATAATAATGCAATGCCAGGGCCATATGTGACTTGGAAAAATAAGGGCAGGAGGGTTGTGCCTATAAAGCCCAGTCAGCACGCGCCGGTGGCCCAACAATGTAACACGAAATTTGCACAAAATTTGAATAAACTGATTGGGTTTCCAGTTGTACGTCGATGGATAGATAATGCGTCAGTGCAGGGAGAATATGTAGAGTCTGTGCGAATAGGTCACGGTGCCCAGCGATTAACATTTAAATTATTTTCGCCACTTGGCGGCCTACGCAAATAAACGGAGGAAAAACCCCAGAAGAATTTGCTTAAATTTTATTTCCATTCTTTGGGGAATCGTACAAACTATGGGGACAGGACAGGACACCACCCCTCTTCAGTCCAGCAGCTTGGCCACAATCGGATCTGGGGCAGTCATCGCATAGCCCAGTTGCTGAAGAGCCCGCCGTATCTCGGTGAAGACAGAGGCATCGTCTATGGTGGCTGGGAGGATCACACGCTCGTTCCGGGCAAAGTCTGCCATGGCTTTCCGCATCGTCTTGCCGGAACGAGTACGTGGCAGGTTGTTCACGGAGGTGATCAGCCGGAAGGCAGCGATGGGTCCCACCACGTCCCGAATCAGCTTTATGATCTCTGTCGACAGCTTGGCATCGGTCTTCTTGCAGTTCTCCACGGGTATGTACAGGCAGAGCGGCACCTGTCCCTTGGTGGGCTCAGGAACTCCAAAGACGGCCACATCTACGACGTCCGGGTGCCGCAGGACGGCGTCCTCCAGACTGGAAGTGGACAGTCGATGACCAGCCACATTGATCACATCATCATCGCGGGCAGTCACAAAAATATAGCCACGGTCGTCCTTATAGCCAGCATCCATGGTGTCGTAGTAGCCCTAGATATTTATTTAATAATTAATTAATTAAACTAAGATCTAAGGGAAGTATTTAGATGTTTTAATCTCAGAACCTAAATCAGAAGAAGATACCCCAAAACCCAAAGGTTCCTCTACTTATAAAAGATATCCAAACTCACCGGGAATTTCTGGAAATACAACTTCCGAAAGAGCTCCTCGTTCTTGTACAATGTGGCCATGTTGCCCGGGGGCAAGGGTAGCTTCAGCACAATTCTTCCCAGCTCCATGGGCCGAGTCTCGCTGCCGTCCGGCTTCAGGATCTTGACTGCAAGAGAGATGTCCCAGGACTTTTTAATATTTTAAATCCAAGCTTTCTGGAGCATCACTCACTGTCGTAGCCCATCAGGGGCAGGCCCGTGGAGTAGGTGGGCGGACTGAGGTTCTGCTGGTAGCCCAAGCAGGTGGCTGTGACAGCGGAACCCGTCTCCGTCTGCCACCAGTGATTGAGGACCGGCACCTTAAAGGTCTTCTCAATCCAGTTCTTGGTCTCGTAGTCACAGTGCTCGCCGGCAATGAAGATGGCCCGCAGGGATTTCATGGAATACTGGCGACCATAGCTGATGTCAGGATCGGCGCGACGGATCACCCGGAAGGAGGTGGGCACCGAGAATATGGAGCGGACCTTGTACTGGTCAATGATTCTGTAAGGAAATGGGGAAATTAAGTATTTATCTTAGTTTAATCCTTATTTAACTCACCTAAAGTACTGGCCAGGATCCGGGGTGCGATCCGGCTTGCCCTCGTACATGATGCTGGTGGCGCCCAGGCACAGCGGTCCATAGCAGATGTAGGAGTGGCCCACCACCCAGCCCATGTCGGAGGCCGCCCACCAGGTGTCCCCGGGACTGATGCCGTAAATAGTGCGCAGCGTATACATAAGAGCCACCAGATGGCCGCCAATGGTGCGCAGGACTCCCTTCGGCTTGTCCGTTGTGCCCGACGTGTACAGGATGTACAGCGGATCGTTGGCTTCGATGGGCACACAGGCTATGGGCTCCTCCCCCTCGGACATCTTCAGAACATCGGACCAGAGAACATCCGAGTCCGAATCCAGCTTCGTGGTGTCCGGAGAGACATTGTTCCGGTGGAAAATGATGTTCCTTTGAGGCGGTTTCCAGCGCGACATATTGATGGCCGAGTGAAGGATGTCCAGGTAGGGAACCACCTTTCCAGGCTCCACACCCACATTGGAGGCAATCACCAGCTTCGGCTCCACATGCTCGATCCGCGAGCAAAGCTCCCGGGCGGCAAAGCCACCGAAAACCACCGAGTGAATGGCTCCCAACCGAACGATGGCCAGCATGGCGATGATGGTCTCCGGGATCAAGGGCATGTAAATGACCACCCGGTCGCCCTTGACCACGCCCATTTTGGCCAGACCTCCGGCCAACAACACAATCTGATCGTACAGCTCCTGGTAGGTCACGCGGCGTGCCGTTCCCGTCAGCGGACTGTCGTGGATGAGGGCCACCTTGGAGCCCCTGCCGGCCAGTATATGCCGATCGATGGAGTTGTAGCAGGCATTCAGATAGCCTCCGACATACCACTTGGTGAAGGGGGGATTGCTGTTGTCCAGCACCCGCTGCCAGGGTCGGTCCCAGTCGAGCAGTTGGGCCTGCTCCTCCCAAAAGGCAGCCGGATCCTCAACGCTCTGACGGTAGGCTTGCAGATAGAGAGGATCATGGGCCTCCACTGGCATGCCGCAGATGGTTTCATCTACACAGAATGAGAAGGATTAGTTGGGTTTAAGGGGTTCATGGTTCCCTCCCCTCAAGTCTGCATAAATTAGTCGCTAAACTAACTAAATTACAGCACCAGCACTAGCACCAGCACTTGACCACGTTACTCTAGACAAAGCACGCCATGGAGTCGCATTGAATTTTAAATTTTCTAAATGTCGCGGTCACTCAACTGATTTCTATATACCTATGTCTATATATACCGCTTATATACGGCCGGGGCAGACGCTTGAGCATAATCCAGACGTCATTCCACCTGGAGGTTGGACTTTTGGAAAGCAAGACGGAATAAGCTAATCGAGAAATCATTAATATGGAGTGCTGACAGTTTGAGGCACAGAACTAAATTACATCATAGTTGGAGCGAAGGTTCAAACTGTAGGAACATGGTGGAAACATCATATTACAGAGATAAACATTTACCGTTATATAAAGGAACCGTAGTGTGAAAAGTTTATTATAGAAATAAGTATGAGATATCGATAATAAATCGACATAATTATAATCGAAGATCGGCGCGATTACTATCTTTTGGAAGAGTAGCTGTGAACACTTTTGTATTTGGTGCGAAATAAAGAACAAGTAAAATATAAAGAGCCTATAATAGTTTATTTTAAATTTGTATTCTTTATTCCTCTTAATTTTTTCTTTAAGGAAGTATCTTAAACTGATTATAAAACAACAAGAGTTACAAGTCATAGATCACAAGAGGTCCAATCCTCTTAGGAAAGCTATTAAGTCTTTGCAAGTCCTTTGAGGATTTATTCTCATGTTAAATCATAGCAAAATCACGTTTCTATTGTTTTTAAGGCTTTGCTTGGTTAATTAAATCGCAATTCGCCTTGCAGTCTATATATGTTCGTATTCCGTACGAATCATGCGATTACTCACTGCAAAAATTACACTTTCTTTCTTCCTTTCTTCAAGGTTTTCATTTTGAACTTACTGCCTTCGTTATTCGCGCCAGCACCCGGTTCCATCGTTTAACTATAGTTTTATATATTATTTTATATAATATATGCTATATTTATTTCAATAGGTCCTCTCTAAGCTTTTGTTTCACACGCGCTGAGCACAACCGTCGCAATGAAGTCGAAACTTTGCAATGAGACTGAAAAATGTAGAACACAAATGGAATACCGAAACCTTAAAGAAATACCCGATCAAAGGTTTGAATTCGAAGCTCTCTGATATGGGGAAGAGAGCCGGGAACGTTGGGAAATGAATAAGAAGGGTTTAACTTACACAAATAATTCATTTATTCATACAAAAAGCGGTTGTAGTTATGAAGTTTCTCAAATTAAACTTATATTCTACTTGGTTAGATATTAAAAGGATTACTTTTTCTTCTTATCCTTCTTCGTCTTCTTCGAGGGCGGCGGAGCACTTGCCACCTCACCAGCTGTGTCACCCGTGGCCGGTTCCACACTGAAACCCTTGATGTAGGGCTTGACCAGGCGGAAGACCAACTTCTCGTGCTGCACGTTGGAGGAGTCCAGGCTAAGGCGAACAGTAACAGGATCAAAGGAATGGAACACCACGTTGCCACATCGCTGGGTGTAATCCTCCTCGTTGAAAGTGAACAGAACTTCGCTCTTGGTTCGCTCCAGACCATCCTTGCCATCCTTGTCGGACTTTAGATACAAAGTGCCCTCCAGGCCGTACTTGGGGATGAGCACTTGCAGGGCATTCTTGCGCACAAACAGGACATATCTGGAAGGAGTTAATGGCTTGATAGGAAACTCTATAGGTAACCTACCTAGTAACCTACCCCTCCTCGTTCTCCTCCTTGCCCCGGAAGAACAGATGCGTGTTGAGAGCCACCGAGGCGCGGCCCGCGTACTGGGCCATCTTGTGGCGATAGTTCAGATTGTGGCATATCTCCTCGTTGGCCTTGCGCTCCAGCAGCTGGGCATAGGTGCTATCGGCGCCAATGGAGGCAGCCAGCAGGCGGTGGACCATGATGTCCGAGTAGCGACGAATGGGCGAAGTGAAGTGGGTGTAAATAGGCGCCGCTAAGCCGTAATGGAAGAACTCCTCCTTCTGCAGGCTGCCACTGATGAAGTACACCGCCTGCATCATGCAGCGGGTGGTGAGGATGCGGATCATGGTGTTGAAGTAGGGATTATCCGCCTTGACGCACTTGTCCAGCGAATGCGACAGCGCCAGACCAGACTCAATGTCCACGTGGTAGCCCTGGTAGCGAGCGGCCTTCACCAAAGGATCAAAGTTGGTGGCCGGCGGCCGGGGATGGCGACGCAGGACGGCGCACTCGGCAAACTCCGAGGCAATGTGGTCGGCCACCGTGATGTTGGCCAGCAACATGAACTCCTCCACCATGGAGTTGGTCTCGCGCATCTGCTTGGCCTCCACCTCGAGGGGTTCGTGGGTCTCGCTGTCCACCTGGAAGCGGATCTCAGGCGAGGCCAGCACGAGGGCGCTGTAAGGGAAGGATTCTAGGAAAAGTTCTCAGAGAGAAGGGAAAGCCTTACCCATTGTCCATGCGCCGCTTCTTGAGGATCTTGGCCAGGCGATTCAGATTCCTCAGCGACTTGGCTATCTCGTGCTGCTGCGTGCCATCATCGATGATCACCTGCGCCTCCTCGTAGGTCATGGCCTTCTTGGACTTGATGACGCTCTTGTGAAAGCGCTTGGCCAGCACATTCGCCTCCTGGTCCACCTCCCACACGCAGGAGAAGGCAAACCGCTCGACGCCCCCAACCAGCGAGCAGAGATTCGAGCTGAGCAGCTCGGGCACCATGTCGATGCGCTTGCCCACCAGGTAAACAGTGGTTCCCCTGGCCGCTGCCTCCCTATCCAGAGCATTCCCCGGCCTGATGAAGTGACTCACATCGGCAATGTGGACGCCCACCTCGAGGTTGCCATTGGGCAGCTCCCGACAGTGGAGGGCATCGTCAATGTCCGTGCACCCCGGCGGGTCCACGGAGCAGATGTACAGATCCCGCAGATCCACACGCTTGGCGTAGTCCTCCTCCGTGATGGACCAGGGCATCTTGGGCAGGAAGCTCAGCACCTCCTCGGAGAACTTGCAGTGCGGCACGTCGTGCTCCAGCAGGATCACCTCGTTCTCGGTGGCCATGTTGCCCAGTGGGCCCAGCGAGCGCACAAAGTGGCCGTGCGGATAGCGCGAGTTCCTCGGCCACGTGTCAATGGTCACGATGATGCGCTGATTCTGCAGAGCGGCCGCCTGCCGCGTCTCGATGCGGATGCGGGGGATCTTGCGGTCGGCGGGCACGAAGATGTGCCGGTTGGTGTCCTCGATGAGGCTGGGCTGCAGGATGCCGCAGTACTGGCGCCACTTTCGTCGCACAATGCCCACGATGCGGCCGGTGGGTGTCCGCTCCGCGGAGGCGACAGCGGCCTGCACTTGCTTCAGCATGTCCTTCTCGTCGGCGGCCCGCTCCTCGCTGGGCACATCGTCCGCATAGACGTTCTTCTCCTCCAGGACAATCTCGCTGGGCGCCGACCACTCGTCCTCCGGCAGCAGCTCCACAGCCACCAGGTCGCCATCCACGGCGCGGTTAAGGGCCTCCCTGCCTTGGATTAAGATCTGGAAAGCTCCTAAATGCAGCCAGAGGGAAGGGATGGTATCTCTGTAGGACTTACCCCCTTTTCGTACTGCTCCACGTTGACACTGCCCTCGAGGTAGTTCTCCCTGGAGGCCTGGAAGGCGCCCTGCAGCAGCTTCTTGTTCCGCAGTCCCTCGAGCAGCTCCTTCATGCTCAGATGCGCCGGATACTGGGGCAGGCCCTTCTTCTCCTTTTCGAAAGTATTCCTGGAGAGTTTGTCCACCAGCAGCGGAAAGTCGTCCAGGGACTTGACATACTCCGAAGCGGAGGCCACCAGAATGCCCTCCGCCTCGGCCTTGGCGCGATTCCCGGCATCATCGGTGAGCAGAATGACCCGGGTGGCCGTCCTGCCGCTGCGCTCGAACTCCTTGGAGGACTGCGAGGCCTGCAGATGGTCATCGTACCACTTGGTGGCCAGCCGGATGGCGCGATCATTGCGATCGTTGGCCGTCTCGTCCGGCTCCCGGTCAGCATAGGTGTCCCTGGGCAGGGATTATCAATATATTTATTGATAATTGAATGCCAAATCCCCCAACTTACTTGTGGTGCTCGTTGACGAAGACATAAAAGTTCCTGGTGCGATCGTGGACGAGCTCATTGAAGCGCTTGTAAATGGAGGAGCTCTTGTGCTTCACCTCGTTGAGCACGGTGGTCAGGACAATCACATTGCGGAGCACATCCTCCTCCAGCACATCGATCTGATCGAGAACCACATTGGTGTCCAAGACAATGTAATGGGGGAACTTGAAGAGACTGCACTGGATCTCGTGCTGGGAGGTCAGTTGGTAAACCTCGTTCTGGAAGCACTGTTGGCACAAATCGGAGCCGCAGCCAATGTCATCGCGCAGGTAGTGCTCCCTTACGATTTTCAGGATGTTTCCCCGCTTGGTTTTACGCGTAAATTCGCGTAAAGTTTGCATATTTATAAAGTCGCGATCGAATCCTAGAATCTCACATGTGTGCCGGGCTCAGTGTGGCCAATTTAGCCGTTTTCCCACTAGATCTAGCGGGATTAGCTAAAAATAGCTAAAAAGGTGTTTAGCTTTTTTTAAAGCGATTTTTGGCTATTTCTTAGCGTGGTATTTGCGAACAACTTAGACATGGTCACTTTGCGTAGCACGTGTAGTAGTGGGCACGTTGCTTGATTTTTGTTATTTAAAACGCTTAATTTACAGACCTTAGCCATGGTTCCGAATGAGAAAAGTTTCCCCCGAGGCGGGACAATCCACACGGAGGCCAAGTCGGCCGACAGCAGCTCGAATATAGTAAGTTTTCAGCGAGAAATCTTCGCCTAAGTGGTACATGTATTTTTTCTCTCTCCCCCGTGTGCAGGTATTTGGAGCGTCGCAGAAGAAGACGAAAAAGGCGCAGAAACCCAAGGACAACTTCCTGAAGGAGCTCACCGAGGACAACAATGAACAGCTGGAGGCGTTCTCCGCGGAAACCCTCAACCTGGACACGCTCCAGGAGGACATGCTGGTCATGGGAGTGGTCAGGGAGACGAGCGCCACCTCGCTGCAGATCGCCCTGCCCGGCCGGATGTTTGCCCGCACCCTGGTGGCGGACGTATCGGAGGCATACACGCTCGTGGCCCGGTCGGCGATGTCGGGCGACACCAGCGAGTACCACGACCTCACAGAACTCTTCCCGGTGGGTCGCATCGTCTACGGCAAGGCCATCAAGACGGAAAAGTTGGAGAGCGGCCGCATATCGCTCCTGCTCTCCCTGAAGCCGGCCGACGTCCATGCCAGCCTGCACCACAAGAGCATCAAGAAGGGCTTCATCTTCTCGGGCGCCGTGGCAGAGATCCAGGAGCACGGCTACGTGATCGAGACGGGAGTGCAGGGACTGCAGGCCTTTGTGGCCTGCGAGGAGCCGCAGCAGACGCTCCACGTGGGCCAGCTGGCATTCCTGAAGGTCAAGCAGGTCAAGCACGACGCCCACCAGAGCACCTGCACCTGTGTCCAGGTGGAGCAGGACCAGCTGAAGGTCAAGAGCCAGAACGAGAGCAACTTGGACTACATTCTGCCCGGCAGCATCGTGCGCTTCAAGGTGGCCAAGCACCTGAAGGACGGCCTCCAGGGCAGCATCATGAACGAGTCCTTCAGCGCCTACGTCAACGAGCACCACCTGGCCCAGGCCCTGGACACTGTGGATGCCTACGACCTCAACGAGGACTACAGCGCCCGCGTGCTCTACGTGATGCCCCTGACCAAGCTGGTGTACTTGACCCTCAACCTGGACATCAAGCCAGAGCCCAGCCAGGATCAGGAT
Source organism: Drosophila tani (assembly GCA_008042535.1). Taxonomy (NCBI): domain Eukaryota; kingdom Metazoa; phylum Arthropoda; class Insecta; order Diptera; family Drosophilidae; genus Drosophila; species Drosophila tani. The sequence continues at coordinate 10,364 of VNJO01010087.1, read as the reverse complement.
CAGGAGAACGCAGAGGAGGAGGAGGGAGAACCCCTGAGGGTGGGCTCTGTGGTGGAGAAGAGCAAGGTCCTCCGCCTGGGCACCGGGGGAGTGGTGCTGCTGCTCAACAAGAGGCTCAAGGGCATCATCTCGTACGGCTCCATCCGGGCCAACTTCAAGGGCAACTACGACAAGGACGAGGTGCTGTCCAAGTACGGGCGCAAGACCAAGCACAAGGTGCGCATCCTGGGCTACGACGTCATCGAATCGGTCTACTACTGCTCCGACGACCCCAACGTGGTCAACGAGAAGCTCTACAGCCTGGAGGACATCCAGCCGGGCGACCTGGTCACAGCCAAGGTGTTCCGCAAGGACGACAAGATCAAGGGCTGGGCGGTGAGGATTGGCAAGGTCCAGGGCATCCTGGAGCAGTTCTACCTGGCGCCCAACGCCCGCTACGAGGTGGGGCAGCAGCTCAAGTGCCGCGTCCTCGAGGTGGACACGGACCGCAAGGTCTGCTACCTGAGCAACCGCAGCGAGTACCTCTCCAAGGGATTGAAGCTGCTCACGGACTACTCGGCCGCCCAGGTGGACAACGTGTACACCGGCACCGTGGTCCGCTGCGAGGTGAACTATGTGCTCGTCAAGTTTGGCAACGGCATCAAGGGAGTGCTCCACAGGCAGAACCTAAAGGGTAACAGCTCCTCCTCCGCCTCCTTCTTCGAGGGACAGACCACAAAGTTTCGCATCCTGAGCCGCAGCAAGGATCAAATCACCCTGACCCTGCCCGAGGACAAGTTCAAGCTGGGCGAGATCTGTCCCGTGGAGGTGACCAATGCCCTGGACGCGGGCCTGGAGATTAAGATCACCTACGCCGCCGACGACGACGACGAGGAGGAGGAGGAGGACGAGGAGGGACACTCTAAAATGGAGGAGTTCATGGGTCTCGTGCCCCTGCGCCTGCTCTCGGATCACCTGGAGCTGCTCTCCGCCCAGATGCGCGTCCATCCCGTGGGCACCATGACCGAGGCCGCCTGCATCGAGCAGAACATCTTCAGTCTGCGCGACGTTCCCTACTTCAGCGGCGAGGTGACCAAGGACTGGGCCTCGGTGCAGGCGGGGGACATCCTGCGCTCCTACGTGAAGCACGCCAGCGAGCAGGTGGTGGACCTCATGGTCTGCGTGCGCAACTACAACAAGCCGGTGAAGGTGCACGTCCGTATGCTCCGGCTGAATGCCGTGAAGAGTGCGCCCGTGGAGCTGGTGCCCGAGCAGCTGCTGCTGGTGAAGGTGCTCAGCAAGGAGGCGGAAACCAAGACGTTGACAGTCTCTGCCAAGCTCACCGATGTGTGGAGCGGGGATCTGAGGGACACGGCCAAGCTGGTGGAAGTGTGAGTCCAAGAATTAACCTTTAATTCCTTAAACTTATTATAGGCTCTTGATCTTTTTATTAATGTTTATTTCGCACCAAAAGTCTATTTTCACAAACGCCGCTCAGACAATTAGTGATCGCAGATCCCTCTTGTTCTACTATCGATCTCTTTTCTTAACATTAATCGATAGTATCGGTGTACAATGGTTTTAAGATATATTGTTTACACTTCTTTTACATTCTATGTTATGTTTATATATGGTGTTCCTACTATGTTCCTACATTATGTCTATATCCACAGCTACCTGGATGAGGTGGCCGGGATTAGGGCCGCCCTGAAGCAGAACTCCGCCCCCATTGCCAAGTACTACTTGGGCGACAAGATCAGCGTGGTTTTCCAGGGCATCGATCCGCAGTCCCACGACTGGGTCTACACTGTGGAGGGCGGCACAGGTACAGGTAAGCTCAACGCTCTCCTCCTCTCCAGCCTCGCTGGCTCGGCCTCAGCCCCCGAGGTGGGCAGCCAGCACCAGGCAGTGATCCTGTGGATCGATTACTCCAGCGACGTGCTGCTCATCAGCAACAAGAGGCTGGACATTGAGCACATCTCCAAGAGCGGCGGCGGCGGCGAGCTGCCCGCGAATCTGGTGGGCAGGGCCGGCATGAAGGCCAAGGTGCTGCTGAAACTGGAGTCCGTGGTGGTCTGCTCGCTGAAGAAGGGCACCAATCCCCTGGTCATATGCCCGATTCGGCTGCACCAGAACGACATTGAGAACTCTGGCAGCGTGGAGCTGCGACAGGGCGACTTCTGTCACCTGGCTTTCATACACGACAAGCTGCCCATTGCGGTGCCCGAGAATGTATGGCGTCTGTGGCGGGGAGCAAAGAGAGCAGCGGCGGCTGCCGAGGAGGCACCAGTGAAGGCCAAGAAGGCGAAACTGGATGAAACCACGGCCAAGAAGAAGGCCAAAGCCGAGGAGGCAGCTCCCAAAAAGAAAGCCAAAAAGGAGCCAAAGTCAGAGGAGTCCCTGACCAATGGCCTTGCCTCCAAGAAACAAGAGAAACCCAAGCAGAATGGCCAGCTCTTTTTCGAGGACAAGAAACCAGCCAAGAATGCCAGGATCGAAGCCCCAAAAACCAATGGAACCGAGACCAAAACCCGCTTGCCCGGCGTCTCCAGTTTCTGGGGGGAGAGTGATCCGCAGCAGGCAGCTTCCAGTGACGAAGATGATGAAGGCCAGGCAGAGCAAGATCTCCAGCCCAGCGCCGCCAAGAAGAAGCGGCTGAGTGCCAAGGAGAAGGCCAAGGCGGAGGTCAAGGAGGAGCAGCGCCTGCGAGAGATTGAAGAGCGCAATGCCGACCCCAAGGCCCGCCTGGAGACCATCGACCAGTACGAGCGCCTGGTTATTGCCCAGCCCAACAACAGCATCTCCTGGCTGAAGTACATCGCCTTCCTCCTCTCCAACACGGAGATCGAGAAGGCTCGGGATCTGGCACGGAGAGCCATCTCAACGATATCCTTCCGGGAGACCCAGGAGCTGAGGAACGTGTGGAGCGCCCTGCTCAACATTGAGCTCGTCTACAGCAGCAACTTTGACGAGGTGCTCAAGGAGGCCCTCAACTGCAACGATCCTTTGGAGATCTACCTGAGCGTCATAGATATTCTGAAGAAGAACCAAAAAAAGGAGCGCCTCACTTCCCTGCTGGCCACGCTGCTCAACAAGTTCAAGGCGGAGGCGAGGGTGTGGCCGGCGGCTGCCGAGGCCTACTTCTGGCTGGGCAAGTCCGACCAGGTGCACGCTCTGCTCCAGAGAGCCCTGCGAGTGCTGCCGAATCAGCAGCGTAAGTATTCTTATATATAATAGCCGCGTTCCATTCTGTTCCATTCTTTTACACGGGGTCTCTTAAAGGGTCCTTGCAAAAGGATCCATTCACCATTCACCCCTAAGGTTTCTATGCATACTACAAAAAATAGCGAAAAATATCGATTCTTAATCGATATTCCGTAAGTTCCTTCCCTAAACCTGCTAACCCTTTCCTAATTTAGTTTTGTTTTGAAATTACGAATATTTTTGACAAAAAGATGAATCAAAACTGGATCCATCGCAGCATTTCGTGGACGCTGTCCCAATTCAGATGTAAAGAAAGCCAGAATAGCTGTTATTCCCATTCACATGTCGCCGAAGAATGTAAATGGAGCAGTGGAATCACCTACATACATTCAATTTTCGAAAATATTAGCCTTGTTCCACTGCTCCGTTATTTAAAAAATGGACCGTCGGTTGTTCCACAGCTCCATCTACATTCTCCGGCGACATGTGAATGGAAGGAACAGCTGATCCGGCTTTGTTTACATTTTAATTGGGACGGCAACCATCATTGCGCGGCCGAAAGCGGTCATTTCAGGCTTTCTTTTGGGACTCTCGAACGACGTCCTCTTCAATGTTAACCGAACCTTTCAAGGACTTATTAATATCTATGCTTGGCGCTTTGAAACCTTGAATATCAAAGAAAAATCGGGTATATATCGGGTCAAGTAGCAAATCAGTAATATTTCCCTGCCACAGATTAAGGAGCATCGCATAATGCAGTGGCGACCATAAAATGCTGCGCTGGATCTAGTTTTCATTCATCTTTTTGCAAAAATATTTATAATTTCAAGAACTATAAGAAATTAGGGATGGGAAGGAAGGTTTAGGGAAGGAACTTAAGAAATATCGCCTAATAATCGATATTTTTCGGTATTTTCTTTAGTATAATTAGAAACCTTCGGGGCGAATGGTGAACGGATGGTCTGTTAATTTTAACGTACCATTTTTTCCCATGTAAAATAATGGACCATTCTCGAGAATGAAGCTGAATGTAGCAGTGGAACAAGGAACTATTAATTTATTGTTAATTTATTAATTTATTTGAATTACCTTTTGCAGACATCAACTGCATTGTGTGCTTTGCCAAGCTCTATGCCAAGCACGATGCCCAGGACATGGCCCAGACCCTGCTCGACGACGTGGTCACTTCCTATCCCAAGCGCATAGACATCTGGTCGGTGTACGTGGACATGCTGATCAAGGCGGACCTAATAGACTCGGCGAGGTAAGATTCACACCCTGATCATCCCTTCGGAACCCCTTATGTGACTCCCTTTACATCCACCTTTAAGGAACGTGCTGGAACGCGCCGTCCTCCAGAAGCTGAAGCCCAACAAGATGCAGGTGATGTACAAAAAGTACCTGCAGCTGGAGGAGAACCACGGCACGGAGGCCACAGTGGCCAAGGTGAAGCGTCAGGCCGAGGAGTGGGTGAAGAACTATGCCAAGGCGGTCAAGTAACCCCTAACTTAACCCTATAGATTGTAGAATTAAGATTACAGTGTTTTTTCATGATACTTTATTCTAAAACTATTTTAAATGAAGTGTGATTCCGAGTGTGCTACCGTTGATAATAATATGTATATGTAGGGATAGTACCTATATATCGTAGAAATACATATAGACGTGTTGCCCCCCGTTGGCCAGGGCCCTACACATAGCATGTAGGGACACGGAGGCCAGGGAGTAACCCCAGACTTGAACAGTGATTGAAAGCATGAGATGGATATACGGGATACAGGACACTGGACACTGACGGGGGGTTGAGACTGACTGAAATGACAGGTGACGGGGTGACGGGGTGACGTGGGTTTACTCTTACACATTAATCAATAATAAGAAAGCGACGCTGGCAAATGTTACATTCGTTTCGTTACGATTTTACGTTGTTTAAGATTTAATTTATACAAAAAACAGTCTGCGTCTGCGGTCACTCCTTGAACATGCCGCGCGCCTTGGCCGATATCTTGCGCACCCTGCCGCGGCTGCTCACGCTCACGCGCTGGTCCTCGCTGTCCACCGAGCTGCCCTCCTCCTCCTCCTCCTCCTCCTCGTCCGCTCCGGATCGCGAGCGCGAGCGCTCCTGGGAGCTGGCATGTGCATCTCCATTGCGCAAGCGTTTGCTGCGTTGCAGGGAGCTGGCCGCCGCCGCTGCATCCTCCTCCTCGGACTCCTCGTTGTAGCGCGGTCTCTTCTGGTTCCTGCCTCCTCCCCGCTGGTTCCCGCTGCGGTTGCTGCTGCGCCTGCTGCGTGGCACCACATAGTCGTCGTCATCATCATCATGAACATCAAAGGACTGGTCCGAGGGCCGGCGACGTGTGCGCCGCAGCGGACGCTCCAGAGTGGTTGTGGCTCCCGAGGAGGAGGAAGTCTTTGCCTCACGCCGCCGCCGAGTGCGGCCGCCGTTGCTGGGCGAGACGTAGCTGGTCAGTGGCTGATTGTCCTCCGAGTCCGAGTCCTCTTCCTCATCGTCATCGTCGTCCTCGTGGGTGCTGGAGCCGCCGTCGGTGCCCTCGTCGGAGGCAGCTCCCTCGTCCTCTTCCGGCTCCTCCTGCTCCGGCTCCTCCTCCTCGTCCTGGGAGTTGGCCTGACTGGCGCGTCCCCGCAGGCGGCGGGTGCTAGTGCTCGTGCTATTCGTGGTGGTGGAGGTGGGGCGCCGGTGATTGGCTATGGCTGAGAGCAGGCGGGAGTTCTGCAGGGGATCCAGACTCGTGTCCAGTTCGTCGGCATTGCGCTGATGGCGTGAGAGGATGCGGCGCGGTGTCCGCGACGACGCGTTCATGTTGCCCAGGTAGTTGTGGTCGTGGGTGGCCAGCGCTGGTGCCTCAGCGGACGACGCTGTGGTGGTCGAGGTGGCGTGCGAACGCGTCATGTGGGTGCTGCGCTCCGGGGGAGAGGCCAGGCGGCGGCGCAGGCTGAGCGGATGGGGGGCAGTAGTGGCCGCCGCCGTTGAGCTTGATTTTGCAGGGGTTTGTGAGTTTTCTTTTGGGGAATAGAAATAATGGTTATTGGTTGCCTTTATATTGTAAACTAATGTAAATTTAAAAATACTAAAATAAGAATAATTGTAGTGTTAAGAATAATCGATAATGTAACCGATAGTGTAACCGATAGCGTAACCGATAGTGTAATCGATATATCGATAGAGGAAAGATCGAATAAGAGAAAAAGGCACTTGATCGAGAGCATGATGAAATAACATAAGGTGGTCTCGTCGTGAGCCGAAGTTTTACGAAGTATCCACTTATTTCAGTGCACGTTAATCAACAATCATATTGCCGCCTCACTCACACTCAATACGACACAGTTTACTATGTTCCTTTCACTCGCACTTATTGCAAGCATACAATAAGTGGATGTCAGTTGCCGACGAGACCACCTTATGTTATTTCATCATGATCGAGAGCCAACAATAAGAAAAGACGCAAACAATAAAATACTACTGAAACTTGTTACAATATCAAGAGGTTTCCCCACTCACTTTGCTGGTTATTGGCCAAAGGCTCGTTGTCGCTGTCGTCATCGTCGTCGTCGTCGTCGTCACTCTGGGCGGCTGGGACGACAGTGTTGCGGTTCGTGCGCAGCTGGCGGACAGGTCCTGTGGCGGTGGCGGCAGCCTGAGCCAGAGCGGCTCTGCTGGTCGACGGCACATCGTCCTTGGTGGGCGTGGGCAGGATCTAGGCAAAAGGAGTAATTATATTCAAGAAACAGGATATCTATGCCCTCCCAAGTACCTCTTCGGCTTCCTCGCTGTCCTCCTCCTCCTCCTCAATGTCGCTGCCGCGCCCCCAATCCATGAGAGCCCGCTTGGCACTCTGGCGCGTGGGCCGGCAGCTCACAGGTCCATGGCTGTCCGTGTCCGACTCGATGATGCGCCCATTGCGCACGGGCAGGTGGTAGCTGTGATCGTTCTCCGCGTGATGCGACGTCCTGCCATTGGCGCGCGTATTCCGCGAGGGGCTCTCCAGGCTGGGCTGGACACTGGCGGCGGCTGCAGCTGCCGCTGCACTGGTGCTGGGACCGTTGCCCATCTGGGACTGGGACCTGCTGGTGGCGGCCGCTGCTGACCTGCCCTTGCGGCGACCCGTCTGGCTGTCCTGGGTGCTCTCGTCGTGCTGCGAGTGGGAGGCCGCCTCCTCGGCGGAACTGCCCAGTTGGCGACGTGTCCGAGTGCGAGTGGTGCCCGCCACGGAGGCCACATGGTGGGCGGGACTCTTGTCCACCCGGCGACGCTTGCTGGAGTGGCCCCCCTCCCGCTTGCGGTTGCTGGACGGGCGCTTGCTGGCTCCTCCTCCCGATCTGCGCCCGCTGCTCCGTCCCTCGGCCCTGGGGTTGTAGCTGTCCTCGGAGTCCTCGTTGGCAATGGACTCGTCGTCGTTGAGACGCTGGCGCTGTCTGGCCCGGCGCGTGCGGATTTGCTGCGGGGAACTGGCATTGGAGTGGGCCTCCTCCTCCTCCTCCTCGTCGCTGCTGGCATCGGAGGTGGCCTGGGCACTGGATTCATCTTCCTCCTCCTCGCTGCTGCTGCTCTTGTGGCGGTGGCGCTGCTGGGCGGCGGAGGAGGACGTCACGCGATTGGAGCCCGCCGATGAGCTGGCTGTGACGGCCACTCCGTTGCGGCGGCGAGATCGTGAAGCTCTGGCTGCTGCCGCTCCCTCGTCCTCATCATCGTCGTCGTCGTCATCGTCATCTTCCTCCTCGTCCTCGTCACTGGAGTGCGGCAAGGGCAATCTTCGGGCGGCCGCCGAGGGTTTCTGGTTGCGACGCGTGGATCGCTCCTTGTTGGCCCGCTTGCTGGGACTGCTACTGGAGCCGCCGCCGCCGCCGCGACCTCCGCCGCCGCCACCGCTGCTGCCCGACTTGGTCTTATTTGCGCGCCTGCAGGCCGCCTTCCAGCTGGTGACCACCGTCTTGATGTGCGACTCAAAGAGCGCGCTCAGGCGCAGGGTCATGGCATAGATCTGGAACAAAACAAGGAGAGGAACAAGGAATTACTACACGGACAAGGACTCCAGACGCCCCTATTAATGCGGCTATGACACTACATTAAAGACTTCATTTCATTCATTTCAGAGCTTTCATTAGAGGCTTGACAGCGATTATTATTGATTTAATATTAAATCACTAAGATGCCGAACGGCCATACATTTGCTTTGCAATATGCAGTCTATTTTAAAGCTGGCGACGAATATCTCGCTCAAAGTTGAGTTGTATGACGTATGCTTATTATTATTATTTATATAAAGTTCTTCCTAACGCTACAAGTATAATTTATTATAATTTAATGCGCTAGTTGTGAGCTTACACAGATCAAGCCAGAGCATATACATATGTGCGTACGGATTTAGAATCCCTGCGGTACCATTCATCAACAATTCATCAACAAGTCATCAACAATTCATCAACAATCCATCAAAAACACTTCGATGTTGTTAATGAACAACTGGTACTGCAGGGAGAATACGTGTGGATATCCTTCAGTACCAGTTGTCACCAATAGTCCGTTTTCATCAACGTTTCATTAACGTGCGGACTGATGACAGTTCGATGAAATGTATATAGCCTAAAATGTTGATGAAAAAACGCACTTTTTTGTTTATGAATCATCAATGAAATGTTGATGAATTATCGACGAATAGTTGATGAACTATTGCTGAATTTGTTGATGAATCATCGATGAAACGTTGATGAAATGTTGGTGAAATTGTTGATGAATCATCGATGAAATGTTGATGAATCGTCGATGAAATGTTGATAAAAGGATGATGAATCAGCGATAAATCATTGATGAATTTGTCACCGATGACAGCCTAGGACATGCCCATGTTAATTTCATCAACAGTTTGTTTGGAATTTCATCGATGACTCATCAACAAAAACGAAGTTGGCGTCGCTGAACTATTGCTGAATTTGTTGATGAATCATCGATGAAATGTTGCTGAATTTGTTGATGAATCATCGATAAAACGTTGATGAAAATGTTGATGAATCATCGATGAAATGTTGATAAAAGGAAGAAGAATCAGCGAAGAATCATTGATGAATTTGTCACCGATGACAGCCTAGGACATGCCCATGTTAATTTCATCAACAGTTTGTTTGGAATTTCGTCGATGACTCATCAACAAAAACGAAGTTGGCGTCGCTGAACTATTGCTGAATTTGTTGATGAATCATCGATGAAATGTTGCTGAATTTGTTGATGAATCATCGATAAAACGTTGATGAAAATGTTGATGAATCATCGATGAAATGTTGATAAAAGGAAGAAGAATCAGCGAAGAATCATTGATGAATTTGTCACCGATGACAGCCTAGGACATGCCCATGTTAATTTCATCAACAGTTTGTTTGGAATTTCGTCGATGATTTATCAACAACAACGAAATCGGCGTCGCTGAACTATTGCTGAATTTGTTGATGAATCATCGATGAAATGTTGCTGAATTTGTTGATGAATCATCGATAAAACGTTGATGAAAATGTTGATGAATCATCGATGAAATGTTGATAAAAGGAAGAAGAATCAGCGAAGAATCATTGATGAATTTGTCACCGATGACAGCCTAGGACATGCCCATGTTAATTTCATCAACAGTTTGTTTGGAATTTCATCGATGACTCATCAACAAAAACGAAGTTGGCGTCGCTGAACTATTGCTGAATTTGTTGATGAATCATCGATGAAATGTTGCTGAATTTGTTGATGAATCATCGATGAAACGTTGATGAAATGTTGGTGAAATTGTTGATGAATCATCGATGAAATGTTGATGAATCGTCGATGAAATGTTGATAAAAGGATGATGAATCAGCGATAAATCATTGATGAATTTGTCACCGATGACAGCCTAGGACATGCCCATGTTAATTTCATCAACAGTTTGTTTGGAATTTCATCGATGACTCATCAACAAAAACGAAGTTGGCGTCGCTGAACTATTGCTGAATTTGTTGATGAATCATCGATGAAATGTTGCTGAATTTGTTGATGAATCATCGATAAAACGTTGATGAAAATGTTGATGAATCATCGATGAAATGTTGATAAAAGGAAGAAGAATCAGCGAAGAATCATTGATGAATTTGTCACCGATGACAGCCTAGGACATGCCCATGTTAATTTCATCAACAGTTTGTTT